>CM033114.1:16096711-16144503 GCA_019321725.1 Paulownia fortunei
TCCCGTAGAGTAGTTACTTTTTTTTTTTCATATTTCCTCCTATTTTCACTTGATACTATCTCTTGGTTTAACAGTGGAGTGGGGCATGATGTGTAAGATGATGGTTGTAGGAATAATTTGCTGCCAGAAGTCGTCTCCATAAGGGACAATACATGCTAATTCGTTTGCAACAGTCTGCATTGGTGGATGTACTTTTCTCATATGCTAACATTAACAGCTGCAGTTTACATTTCTTTTCTTCTTCGATGTCACCACATTGCTACTTGTTTATCTTCTCTGAAACTGATCCATATTTTGCTGTTGCTGCCTTGAAAGTATATGTAACGTCCAATTCTCTTCTACATACCCAATAATAAACATCTTGTATGAATATGCATCTAATTAATACACATTATCGAATTATGGCATACAAATAGCATAATTGTACGAATATGAATAATTGTTACTGTATGCTCTACTTATGCTTTAACATGCATTAGTAAATAAAATATGAGATCAAACTTTTGTTCTTGATTTTATTTATTCCCTAAGTGCCTTTTTGTAGTGAAAAGCTTGGTATCTCGATTAAGAAAAATTAATGTGTTGAACGGCCATGAAATGAATTATTTATATTGCTCTGTTACATTCTAAAGTGATTATTTGCCTAAATATTTGTTTGAAATATGTTACATTTAGCTAAGAACTAAAAGTATGCAAAATGGTGCAATTTGATTGATAGGTTGATTAGGTTGTATGAAATCATTTTAAACCACATTACACTTGATTATAACACTAAAGTATTAATTTTTGTCATCTCCTTAGTCCATAAACGTGGCTCTTTGCATGAGAAGACACCAACACATGAGTCAACCTATCATAACCCTCTACTTATCTCTATTTGAAATATCAAAAAAATTATTTTCATTCATATTTTCTTGTAGAAGCTCCTCAAAAACGACCAGTCTTTCTTTTCCTAAGTTTCTCCCAAATTTCTATACTCTCCTAAATTTTTTCCAAATTTCTACACTCTCTTACTCACAAAAATTGAATTCAATCTATAGGAATCCATAGAACACAAACTAAAATAAGTTTTCACCCTTTTAAACTTGAAAACCGTTGATTTTAAAGCTTAATTCTTATTTGATCAAGGTATATTCTTTTTCAGCGTTTCTTATGATGAATTCGTAGTATCTTAGATAGTTACATGTTTTAGTATGTTTTTGTATGAATGAAAACTTAAGTGGGATGATTTCAAGCCAAACCAAGCTAGTTAAGTTAGTTTCTAACAAAATTGATAGACTTATGGAATACGCTTAATTTACTTGTTTTTATTGATTTTGTAATACTTATATTGTGTTTGGAAGTTCCTATGAATGATTGAGAACAATATCAATTAGTTTGTTTAATTGATGGTTAGAATTGAGTTTACTCATGTTAATTTGGATTGTGTTCAAATTTTGGGGGTTGCCCTAATATTTATGTTTGAATTATTAGTTATTTAATGGATGCCTTAATATTTAATGGTTTGAATTAGTAGTAAAATATGGAGTATGCATTGTTTTTGAGGTCATGTAATTGATATGGAAATGCTTATAAAAGATTGAAAAGTGTATATGATTTTAATTAGAATATATTTGTGATTTATAAGAAGGATATTGAAAGGTACATTATTTGATTATGTTAGGCATTTAGCAAGGAATATAACAATTGATTGCTTCATTCTCTACATCAACCAGAGTACTTGAAAGATATAATCCAAATTTAATATATTCATTTATATATATTCACTTCAATAAGCACAATCGTTAGAATCGCTTTCGAATCGAGGGGATGTATTTATTTGATAAAACTAAGTTTTTATAAAATTTTAATTTTTTGCTGCATATGCCCCTACGATTGTAGAGGACCCGACATATATATTCAAACCAACTTGAGGGGAAGTGTTGAAAAGGAAAGATTTGGTAGTAATATTACCAGATATTAAGGGATTTATTAGCTATAAATAATTGTTGTAAATAGAAAATATAGTCAATGGTGTAAATTGGGAAATTAGTTAGGCCAACTAGTTATTGCAATTAGTTTTCTGATTTGTGCTTGTACTCTCTCCTATAAGGAGATCCCTTGTAAACCTGCGAATAATATGAGAATGTACAGAAAAGTTTACACACACAAATAGGAAAAGTCCACTTCTAATCCAGAAGGTAATCTAAGGAGTTGGAATACCTTAATTAAGGGAGACTAAATAATTAGAGCTGAAATTAATTTAAACAATTTAAATTAATTAATATAATTATTTAATTGAACCTAATAAGATGAGGGGTTCATGAGGAGTTTACTTATTTAATTAATTAGATCAATTAATTAAGAAAGGCATAAATTAATTTAAAGAGCCAATTAATTTATTCAATTCAATAATATGCCTAATTTGATTAGAATTGTAACTATTTAATTAGTTGATTGGATCAATTAATCAAATTGGCTTATTTAATTGATGAAGATCAATTAAATAGACTTAATTTAATTAATTGAAGTCCAAGCTCAAGTTGATGGGCCCATAGGAAAGGCCCACTAGGAGTTTTGATGAGCAAGTCAAAGATTCATAGTCTTGGATGAAAATAAGATACAAGATAGAGATGGAAGAAGTTTATTTCTAATTGGATTAGGACTAAACAAGAGTGTGTAAATACAAAACCTTAGGGGCTGAAAATTTACATGCTTTAGAACCAAAATTTTAGCCCTTTGAAGCTAGAGAAAACAATTGTGTGTGGGCTACATGCCCATGTGCACAACATGCTGGCATGCACGCACACTTGGAACATGCGTGCTGGGCAGCCTGCATGCGAAGATATTGTGTGGTGGGTGGACCTTATGTCCCCTAATAAAGGCACGACACCCATATAGACACTTGTATGATGGCTGTGCACGATGATTTCTTGCCATGTGCAGGGCCCATTTGCGCTAGCTATCACACAATGAGGTGTTTTATATGCACGGTGTGAGATGACCTTGCTAGGCAATAGTCGAGCACGATCACAAGCAAGCAGGCTGTGAGCATCTTACTAGGCGTGCACACAGGGCAGTAGGTAGGCTATTGGCTATCTCGTGTTGCATCTAACATTTTGACTTTTCAAAATTGTTGTTTTGGTTATTTTTTAAATTTGTGTGGTTTTCCTAAAAACTCATGAAATTATTTTTAAACTTAAAAAATGAAAACTAAAGAATGGCATATTTACATGCTTTAAATTTTTCATGTGATGATTAAATTTAAGCATGTTGTGAATGTTGGATGATCGTAGAGTCTTGACCAATATGATTGAATTAATTTATATTTATGGTGCTTTTGGGTTTTAATTAAAATATGGGGCCAGCTAGTCTCGTCTCTCTTTATTTGAATGTAAATTCTATCTCCCTTCTATGTACCTTCTCTTAAAAGAAATTACAAGGTTTCTTATAGTTTAGTAATTGTAGTGAGACTATTTGATAGGTGGTGAGATTTTCTTTTTGTAATTTTGGCGGACAATATAAGAAGAATGAGCAAGATGAGAAATAAGGGATGAAAACCCATGTATGCTTGGGATACATATATGTAATAGATAGGTTCTATTTTTATTTTAATTAAATCTTAAACTGACCTAGATCCATTTTAGCTCGAGCGGATTGCATAGGATAATGGCCTGTGTTCATCCCTTTATTTATGTACGTATATGATGGATGCATTATTTATCTAATGCTTTCTTTATGATTATACTTCTAATCACTAGGATAGTGCAATATTAAACAAACAAACTTAGTAATATTTAGATGAAGTCTTGCATTATAAAATCAACCCTTAGCTAAAAATTCAAGTTTAGGAATTTTAATTAATTCCATATCAAGAGGATATGGGCCGGGGTTGGACCAAATCATCCATGCATTCTATTAAAAGTATGTGATATAAAACCTACTACAACATTTAGTAAATTGGCTATGAGTCTTGGTATGTGCTATGAAGGAATGCTATGATAACTTGTAGCATGAAGATTCCCATATTAATGTGATGTTTAAGTGTTGGGCATGAGTATGGGACATTTAATTGTTTTATTAATATAGATGTCTGATAGATTTTATATGGGATCATAAAATTGGAGTATATGAGAAATGTGAGCTAAAATAACTTGAGGTTTGCATAGGCATGCAATCATTAATGTGTTAACCTTGTTTTAGTGTTGCCATATGAGTTCATAAAATTATGGTGTATGATAATACTAATTGGACCTCAAGACCATTAGGAAGGATTTCTCGAATTGCCACTTAAAGGGTGATGAGATTTGAATAAAATAGTAGGAGATATTTATAATTAAAGACCATAATATAAGTGAATAAACTTTTGAATAGATGCTTATTTCTGCCTCACATTATTTTGTGGATTAGTATAAAATGGAAAAAATCCACTTGAATCAATTTTAGACAATAATAAACTCACTGGTGCGAACTATATTGATTGGTTGAGAAACCTTAGGGTTGTTTTAGAATTTGAGAGGAGGGCTTATGTTCTCGACGTGATGCTGTCACCGACTCTATTAGCAGATTCCACTGAGGATGGAGCTTGTAGAACATCGCGAGCAAGTTGAGGGTGATATGTAAGCTCAGTGCTACATGTTAGCATCAATATCGAATGAGTTGTAGAGGCAATGCGAGAATCAGGTACATGCCAATGAGATTCACCTTTACCTACAAAAGGAGTAATGTGAAAAAGATTAGCCAAGGGTAAAAACCAAGTCTCAAAAAAGCTTTTTCGAACCCATATGACAGAGGGCTCTTTAGTCTATGAACATCAGCTAAAGAAGATAGGCCTCATAGAAAGGCTCGAGTTATTAGGAGTCATTATGGATAACAAACTCAACATTGATCTCATCCTGCACCATCATTGTGAACTTTAACATGTATAAGATGGAGACTAGACTTGTTGATCTGGTCAACATGTTAAATACAACTTAGTCCACCATGAAGAAAGGGAAGCCTATAATGTTCGTTGGTTCTTCATCCTAGTATAAGATAAAAAAGTTGAAGAAAGGGAAGAGAAGGGTTTTTTCGAAGGCCAAGGGTGTGAAGGCCTCCGGGTGTGTTAAGAAGGGCTCTATGTCTAATGAAAAATGGCACTATTCTAGAAAAGGGGTATTAGAAGAGAAATTGCAAGAATACCTTGTTAGTCACTAGGATAGTTCTAGTATGTATTTTTTTGAAGCACACTTTTCAATTAATAATGCTTCTTGGGTATTAGATATTGATTGTGGTTCTCATCTTTACAATAATTTGGTGGTGATAATAAGAACCGAGAGACTAAGTAGGGAAGAGATTACCCTGAGGCTGGGAAGGGAGCAAGAGTTACTGCATTAGCCATACGGACCATCTACTTAGCATTAGGTAGTGGAGTTAGGATATATTTAAATAATTGCCTTTACGTACCTAAGTTAATTAAGAACATTATCTTTATTTCTGTTTTGATAGAAAAGCATCTACTTTTTGAATAAAGGATAGAAATTATTCCATTTTTAAAAGTTTTTTTTAACTCATGTTGGTACTTTAGCAAATAATTTATATACTATCTCACCCATAAACTCCATGTTGTATATTCAACAAACTAAAAGAAAGTTCGATAATCATAGTTATACATAATTGTGACATGCTGGATTAAGTCATATCTGTAAGAGGAGTATTCACATGATGACACAATTGCTTGACCTCACAAACAAGCAAGAAATATCAACATGTGAATATTGCCTTAAGGGAAAAATGACCAAATCATCATTTTTCGGACAAGTAAAGTATGCTGCAAATCCAATAGATTTGATCTATATGGATGTATGCAGGCCACTAAATGCTAGTGCTTGAGAAAATACCACTATTTCATTACCTTTACCGATGATCATTCGATGTATAGGTATCTGTATCTATTGAGATACAAGTATAAAGCCTTTGAAGTTCAAAGAATCTAGGCATGAAATGGAGAAACAAACCAAATGAAGTATCAAGGTTCTTTAATCTAATTGAAGAGGTGAATGCTTAGGCTTAGAGTTCTTGATTATCTATGAGAGAATGAGATTCTCTTGCAGTGGACTCCGCGACTCCATAGCTCAATTGGATAGCTGATAAAAAAAATCAAACTTTGTTGGACATGGTTTTGATCCATGATGAGTTTTTTTAAACTTTGTTTTTCATTATGGGGCTATGCTCTAGATACAATGATATTTCTATTAAATAGAGTGTCATCCGATTTAGTTCTTAAAACACCATATGATATATGGTATGGCAAGACCCCTTTGAAAAATACCTTAAGGTATGGGGTTGCCCTGCTTATGTGAAGTAGAAAATATTAGAGAAGTTGCATATGAGATCTATCTTATGCAATGTTTGTCAGGTATCCAAAGTAATCCATTGGATACTACTTCTATGATCCCTTAGATTAAAAAAGGATTGTTACAAAGATTACCATGTTCCTAAATGAAGGAGTTTATATTAGATAGGAGTTTCTATTAGATGGAAATGACGAGTATGTAGAGCTTGAAGAAATTTAAGAGCCACAAAATGTCCTACTGAAAGCAATAATGCTTGAACCATCCACAACTAACATTTGACACTCAAACTCCTAGGAGATTCATAAGGATCTCGAAGCAATTCGAGAGGTATAGCTTCTTGTAGAAGAACAACAAGGAGGTCATGCATTCTTTAGATAGTGATCCAATGAACTATGGAGAAGCAATGCCTAACATTGATAGGGAAGATGTAAGATGCTATGCAACTAGAGATGGACTCCATGTAATCTAACAAGATATGGATCTTGGTAAACCTATAGGAAGGCATAGTACCCATTTGCTACAAATGGGTCTATAAACAGAAGCTTGGAATAGATGGATATGCAGCCACCTATAAGGCATGAATAGTTGTGAAGAGTTGTACTTAAAGATAAGGAATTGACAATAAGGAATCATTCTCACAAGTGGCAATGTTGAAATTCTTTTATATCTTGCTATCCATATCTATGTATGACTATGCAATATGACAGATAGATGTGAAGACCTCCTTCCTCAATTGGAATATTTAGGAAGAGATCTACATGAAGCAGTCTGAGAGGTTTATATCCAAAGTGAGCGAGAAAAATATTTCTAAGCTTCAAAGATCCATTTATGATCTTAAACAAGCTTTCCGAAGTTAAAACATCCGATTTCATGATGCAATTAAATAGTTTAGTTTCATCAAGAATCTAGATGAGCTTTATGTGGACAAGAAGGTTAGTGGGAGCACAATGATGTTCATTTCCCTTTATGTTGATAACATCCTACTAATTTAGGAATGATGTATGGATTCTACAGTCGACAAAGGCTTGATTGTCTGCTCAATTTTCCATGAAGGATTTGGGATATACATACTACATAATGGAGATTAAGATTTATGGAGATAGATCTAAGAGAATGATCAGACTATCCCAATCCATGTATATATAAAGATGCTAATGAGGTTTAGCAAGAAAAGATCCAAATGGGATACCTCCCAATAAGTCAAGAAATTTCTTTCTCAAAGCCCATGTTTCCAAAGACTCCTGAGGAGAGATAAATAATGACTCACATACCTTATGCATCTATGTTTTAGAGCATAATATATTCTATGCTATTTACAAGGTTTAATATCACATATGCTTTAAATGTCAAAAATAGATATCAGTCCAATTCAGGCAAGGAGCACTAGAAATCCACAAAATTAATTTGTAAGTACTTAAGAAGGACTAAGGATGTCTTCTTATTTTAGAGATGTGGAGAATTGAAGCTTGAATGCTTTATTAATTCTAACTTCCATTTCGATGTGGAAGACTCAAAGTTAATGCCCAGCTTTGTATTCACCCTTAATGGGTGAGGCAGTTAACTGGAGGAGTTCCAAGCAAGAGGAGACTATGGATTCCACTATCAAGGCTGAGTACATGGCGATATGTGATGTTCCGAAAGAAGCTGCTTGAATACGAAACTTTATTTAAGGGTTTGGCATAGTTTTGACCATTGTTAATCTAATAACGGTGATAATAATGGGGTGATTGTTAATCTCATGGACTCCTTGATGAATCATTGAAAACCCCTTGCTAATAATAATCTTGCATTGGCCAAGGACTACATAAAACATAAGAGATTCACCTATTCAACTAGATAGGTGAAAGATTCTTTATTGGCAACTCATTAACCTCCATACAGAAAATGTCACATATTCTCCTTGTGATTGTCAAACAATCGAAGAATTTATTAAAATAAAATATATCGTGCACAAGGTTATAATGGTGTCTCAACTCTGAGGACTAATTCTTGCACTATCGTAACTAGGAAATCTTAGTTTGATAAACAACATTTCTAATTAGGAATTTTCTAGCAGGGTTGTTGGTTTACTTATTCTTTAACAATCACCTACACACATGCACTACTGTCCCCATATCGATATTTATGGAGTGAGATATCCTTTTTTCGAGCATACATTATGTGTATTTATTGGATTTATCGATTTTTCATCTCGATGACCCTCGACTTAAAACTAATATTGTAAGATCAAAGCCATAAAGGCTTATTCCATGAGACCCTGCCATGTAGCTATGTGTAGTTTAAGGACTTTATTTAATTGATAATGATAATTAAAGATAAGAAATGCCAATTTTATTAATAAACTTTCAAAAAGTTGTCTAATACAAGAGTACAAATGCGACCAATCTATTTGGCTTGCTGGGCACTACTCTAAAGTTTGTATAAGATAAGTCTTCACATCATATGTGATAATTCCTTAACCCTAATTCATTATGTTTTGGATTCCTAGTCCATTTCCTTCTTGATCTCCATCAAGCCCACATCTAAAAGACTTGGACCCAATTAATTAAGTTGGTCTAATTTAATTAGTCTAATCAATTGAATTAATTCATCCCATGAATTAAATAGATCCAATTAATTAATTATTTATTCTAATTTTACATCTAATCTAATTAGTTTAATTAATTAATATAATCAATTAATTGAATTAATTTAAATCCTATTAATTAATCATATACATTACTGTCATCTAACTTTTGGATTATTTCTTAGGTAAGAAACAAACTTATTCGAGTTGGTGTGTGACAACTTATGTTCATCCGTAAGCTAATAGTGGGATCCTAACTCTTGTGAGTTAATTGAATAATTAATTATTATAATTTATTAATTCATAGAATTAACCCATTATTTTCACGGACCCACAAATCATGTGTAGCATCTAGCATAGGTAAAAGAGCAAACATTTCCAATTACAAATATTCTGCAAGTACAATCATTTGTCTACTAAACTCTCGATTGAGCATGGGGCATGGATTGTTAATCAGAACTCTATTAGCTCAATTGTTATATGTTAATTTGTAGTAGCTTGACTCGACGACATTTTCTAATTTCCATCTAACCTTGGCAAAGGATTTCTAGAATCAAGTACCATAAAAAAAAATATAGGAGATTCACCTATTCATCTAGATAGGTAGCAGATCCTTTGTTTCTACTTATAATCCTCCATGCACGAAGATCATACATCCAAAATATTTCCCTTGTGATTGTTATGCAATAGCAAAATAAGTCAAAGTACACTATATCGTACACATGGTTACAATGGTGCCTCAAGTTTAAAGGATTAATTCGAGCACTACCTTAATGAGGAAATTCTTGTTCGAAAATATTTTATTTTTGATTGGGAACTTTTAGGTGGGATTGTTCTATGTACTTGTTCTCTAACAAGCACGTATATATATGTGCTGGGTCACAACACCGATGCCCATGGAATGAGGCATCCTTTTTATGAGCCTGTATAGTATGCATAAATATTACTTGACTCATCGATGCCCATCTCATTGAATCCTCGAGTTGGGACTAAAGTCATAGAGGCATATTCCATGATTGCCATGCCCATGCCCATTAGTTTTGTATGATCTAGGTACTTCATCTAATTTAAGTAATGAGGAATTGTCAATTTATTGATGTTAATTGAATACGAATATTTATTACAAGAGTACAAATACAATCAACCCAATTGGCTTACCTGACACTATTCTAATAGACGTTGCCCATAATTTGTGGTTTTTGGAAATTATTAGGTTAATTCCAAGAAGATTAATTAATCAAACTAATTAATTGTTCAATTAAGTCACAAGGGTTGTGAATCTAATACTACTTATGGATAAACCTAAGGGATTATGCACTAATTCAGACAAGTCCATTTCTTGTCTAAGATCTAACCCAAGAGTTAGATTAAATTAGTTAATATGATTAATAATAGGGTTTAAGTTAATTCAGTTGTGTAATTGATTTATTTAATTGATAATTAACTGATCTAATTGGATTAGGTAGCCCAATGAAAATAATTAACTAATTGATTGGATCAATTAATTATACTAGATATGTTTAATTGAATTAAATTAATTGAAAAAATTAATTAAATTAAACCTAACTAATTAATTGGGTGTAGGTTTATTAGGTACGAGCTTGATAGAGATCATTTCTTTTACACTTTCCCTACCTTGAAGGGGTGAAAAGGGACCAAAAAGAGCCAAAATGAAATAAAATGAAATAACGTAAGTTGTGCCGCGATGCCAAAAATAGAGTTAAGGTCAAAAATTTATCACCGAAAGAAAAATGAAAAAAATAGAAAATACAAAAGCAACTAGACATCGAACACACTCTTCATACGTTTTCACACACAATTCTCTCTTTTACACACTATTCCATACTTGTCTCACACACTCCATAGAATTCAATTCATACCCATTCACACTTGGATACAAACCTGGTATCTTGGGTATCAAGGAAGATGAAGTGGAAAAGACTTGAAGGAGAAGACATCCATTATTAACATCAACCTCTACTATTTTCTTCAACCGTTAAGTTTCTTTGGCTCCTAATGTTAGTTTTAATTTTTTATTATTTTTTATCATGTTAGGCTAGATTTTCTTTTCGATTGAGAGTGCTTTCAAACTTTAGACAAGGATCCTTGTAATTAAATGTTAGATATTATTTTTTAATTTGCCAATTGAAGTTTTTTTGTTATTCCATGCTTAATGGGTATTTTCTTACTTTGTTTAAATGCACAATCAAATTGAGTTTGAGGATTTCATACAATTAGATTAGAAATTTTGGATTCATAATTATCTTGAATTCTAAACACAGGTAGTAAATTGGAGTTAATGAATATGGGATATTTTTGTTAATTACAATGAAATACATAACCTAAGTTAAATGACTCAAGCTTTTATGGTTATTGCTTAGATCAACCTATCTTTCTTGTTTTAATGCATCCATTGAATTGAATTTAGAGAGCTTTTTCTAGGTTGTTGGATGGATAAGAAATTAGGTAGAGAGCTTGTTCTAACTAAAGAGTAATTAAGAAAAGATTGGGGTAGTAAAGCTTGTTATTACCTACGGTCGATAATTTCAATGGCAAGTTATTAATAATATTGACATTAAATTATGATCATTGTCTAATGGCGGGGAAGGAAACATCAACCTACTTTAATCAGTTGTTGCTTATTGTACTGATTTTCATTGCTTTGCATCTTAATTAATTTTAATTTTTGCAATATTAGTTAAATGAATCAACCCCCCCCCCCAAACCATTTGTTGTTTGTTTCTAGAGTTTATTTGTTGACTCTTATTCTTAGGTTAGTAATTTTGAAGTCAATCTCTTAGTTAGTAAGTCGATTAGCCTTGATTCTCATGGGATTGACCCTTACTCGCTTTATACTTATTAAAAGTCATTGAAGAGTAATGTTTAAATTTGGTAGGCCTAACAACGATCGACCAAGTTTTGGTACCGTTGTAGGGGGACCAAGCATGAAATTGATTTATTGTCATTCTTAGTTTTTCATTTTTCTTTACATATTTCTTTTTATTAGTTTAATTTAGTTTTTTCTTTTCTTTTTCATGTTTTTAGTCATCAGAGGACTTGAAGCTAAGACATGAGTAGATTCAGATTAATTTAAAACACCATTGCAACCCTTACCGCCACTTTTACCTATTCTTCTAATCAATTCAACATCCAAGCTCGAGTTTGAAACTCCGCATCATACTCTTGAAACTCTGCATAACTGCGAGACTATTGAGATGGTGCAAAATCAAACATTAAAGAGTTGTCTACTCCATATTTGAAGAATCAACCATTGTGTATCACCTATCCCAAAATGGAAGTAGGTTTTGAACTCAAATTTGGGATGATTCATCTTTTTCCCACATTCCAAGACTTTATGAGTGAGGACCTAAACAAACACTTGAAGGAATTTCTTATAGTATGCTTTGCTATTACACCAACAGGCATTTTAGAAGAGAACATAAAGATCATTGCCTTGTGAATGAGTGACTTTATTATCTATCTTCTAGCATAATCACCACATGGAATGAATTGTGGAGGGTGTTCCTTGAGAAGTATTTCCCAGCATCTAAGGTTGGGATCATTCGAAAAGAAATATGTAGGATTCGATAATACAATGGAGAATCTATTTATGAGAATTAAGAAAAAATTAAAAAGTCATATGCCAATTGTCCTCATTATCAAATCAGCAATCGACTTCTTATCCAATATTTCTATGAGGGATTTATGCCAATGGAAAGAAGTATAAGTGATGCCGCAAATAAAGAGGCCTTAGTTGGCAAGACAACTGAGGCAACAAGGAACTTAATTACAAACATGGCTGTAAATTCTCAATAATTTATCACCCACAATGATCTACCGCCACCACCTGAGAGTGTCAATAAGGTCAACATATCTCTTCTTGAACGAAAGATCTCACACCTCACCTCTTTAGTGCGATACATGGTTGTTGGGCAATAAGTGAGAGCTTGTGGAGTATGTTGCACAGTAGGGCATCCTACATATATGTGTCCATTCCCTCAATAAGGTTCTATCAAGCAAGCAAATAGATTGGTGGTTTTCTAGGTCAGCCTAGGCAAATATATGATCCTTTTGCCAATACGTATAATAAAGGTTGGAAGGATCATCAAATTTTAGGTACAGGAAACCAAGAACAACAACAACCAGCTCTATTTTTTTCTCACTAAATCATCTATCAAGTTTTCTCCAATCGAATGTGCAACCACCCTACCAACCGCAATCATAGCCATCTCAACAATAGTCAAGCACATCCTTGGAGGATCTTATGAAAGTACTTGCTAGCTACCAACACAATGCAATTTTAATAGACCACACAGGCCTGTCTCTAACATATAAAAAATCAAGTAGGGCAAATGGCCACTAGCATGAGTCGGTTGGAATCCCAAAGTTGGGCAATTTATTTTTTCAATTCATGGTTAATCCTAAGGTAAATGTAAATGCCACGACTCTTAGGACCGGGAAGTAGTTGGAGTCACCAACTTTGCTAGAAAAAGCAAAGCCCAAGAAAATTGAGAAGACTAGTCAAGCAATACCACTCCTTTCTTAGATAATTCTCACTCTCCTACTCATCCATCACCCACAGTTGAGGAGAACCCAAAGTTGGTAACTACTTCTAAACTTCTCTCTCATACTTATGTAACACCTCTACCTTTTTGTAGTAGGTTAGCAAAGTCTAAGAAAGAAGAAAAAAAATAGAGATCTTGGAGACCTTTCATAAAGTGGGGTTGAACATCCCCCTTTTTGATGTCATCAAGCAAGTACCTTGCCATGGAAAATTTTTCAAGGAGTTATGCACCAACAAAAAAAGTTGAGGGGAATTGTAAAAATGAGTGTGGGGGAGAATGTTTTAGCGGCGCTTCAAAGAAAACTCCATCTAAAGTGCAAAGATTTGGGCACTTTCACTATTTATGTACAATTAGTAACACCAAGTTTGAAAAATGCATGTCATATTTTGGAGCATCAACCATTGTTATGCCATAGTCTATTTATGCTTCTTTAAATCTAGGACCTTTAGAGGAAACATGTATTATTATTCAATTGGTTGATAGATCAAATACATATCCTAAAGGAGTTGTGGAAGATGTTTTGATATAAGTGAATGAAATGGTTTTTCCAGCAGACTTTTATGTTCTTAAGATGAAGGATATATCCTCACACCTTACACCCATTCTATTGGGCAGATTGTTCATAAAATCTGGTTGGACAAAAATTGATGTTCATGATAGTACTTTAACTATTAATTTGATGGCGAGGTAATTTGATTGAATATTTTTGAAGCTATGAGAGATCGTAGTTATGTACATTCCATTTTTGCAGTTGGTATTATTGATTGTTTACCGTAACAAATGTTTGAATTAACTAGCAATGATGAACTGGATAGTGTGTTGAGGAATAATCTATACATAGGGGACTTTAAAGAGACAAAGATGGATATCCAAATATTGGAGAATGTGAGGAAGTGATGGTAGGATTGAACTCATTGCTGAAAAACACAAGGTATGATGTCTCTTATATTACTTTGCCATTGACTAATGAGAGGGTTACCTTTTTTGGTGCAGGCACCTATTTTGGAAATTAAATCACTGCTGAAACATCTCAAATACATGTACTTTTAGGTGAGAAAAAAGAACTTCTAGTCATTATTGCTAAAGGTCTCACTGATACACAAGAAAACAAGCTCATTAGAGTACAAGATGGCTATGAGATGGACCATTGCCAACATTACAACTTTGGTTAATGATCTTTTGATTTTATGTGGTGTCTTCGGTGTAGCGGAGATTTGTACCAAAAGAACAACCTATGATGTTTAACTTTTTCATTAGAGACTGGGTGATGGTTTTTCTGAGGATTTATGGGAATTCACTTATTTAAAGCATACATGATTCTATCGCTATTAACATTGGCTATTCACACACACACTTGAGTATAATTGTTGTGTAAGTATATTTGTTTTAGAATGACTAAGGGTTAGACTGAAAACTTGTTTGATTTAATTGCTATATTACTTGCTTGGAAGTTAAATGTCACAGATCTTTGTAGGTATCACCGTTGGAAGCCCTCAAGAGACTATAACTCATCCTCTATGGGCCACCTAGGGGTTTAAAAGGCTTGTTGCATGTGCTAAATTCAATCATGACATCCTCTGAAAGTCAACTAGTTTAGGTTTTACTAAGAATTTATTTTAGGTTTGCTCGAAGACGAGCAAAGTTTAAATATGGAGAAATTTGATAAATGCATATTTCTACATGTTTTTGTATCAATTTCTTCACACTTTGCTTACCTTTTTCTTGTTAATTTCATGTTTTTAATCATTTTTTTTTAAATATGATAGGACTTAAGGTACCAAGGGGTGAAAAAGGACCAAAATGAGCTAAAATGAAGCCCAAGGAGATAACAAAAGTAGTGCCGCGGTACCAGTAGCACCAAAAGAAAAATGAAAATTAGAGAAGACAAAAGCAAGATTAAGAGTACAAAGTTGGAAGAAATGGGGTTGAAAGATGAAAATTTAAAAAAATTGGAAAAAAGGGTTTCGATCTGTAGCCCAAAAATTCCATGCCATAGCTCCAAAGTTTCAAGCCGTAGCTTAAAAATTCCATGTCGAGGCCCCTATGCATAAACTAGAGAACATAATGTTTTGAGTTACAGCCCCAAAATCATGAGTCGTGGCTCAACTACGCATAACAAAATTTATTTTGTTTGCCTTAGGCTATGACAAGTGGCATTCTATCACACTTTTGGCATTATTTTGGTTATAATCACACAAGATACACACCACCCATGACACTATATTAGATATACAATTCCATTGTCTCATTTTCACACCTAATCTAGACATCGCACAAACTCTTAGCACTTTTTTACACATTATTCCATACTTTCCTCACACACTTTGCAGAATTCATTTCATACCCATTCACACTTGGATGCAATATTTGGATCTTAGGCATCAAAGAAGATGAAGTGGAAGAGGCTTGGACTAGAAGACATCCTTAATTCACCATCAACCTCAATTATCTTCTTCAACCTTTGAATTCCTTTGGCTCCCATTGTTGTTAGTTTTACTTTTTTATCACTTTTGATCATGTTAGGCTAGAATTTCTTTTCAATTGAGGGTGATTTCAAAGCCCTAAACAAGAATCCTTCTAATTAAATGTTTGGTATTATTGTTTAATTTTCCAATTGAATTTTTTTATGTTTTTCTGTGCTTAATTTTTTAATGAAAATTTTCTTACTTTGTTTGGATGAAGAAATAAGGATTTTATATAACTAGATTAAAAATTTTGAATTAGTAATTATCTTGAATTTCTAAACACAGATAGTAAATTGTTGTTAATAATTATGGGATATTTTTGTTAATTATAATGAAAAACATATTAAGTTGAATGACCCAATGTTTAATGATTATTGCTTAGATCAACCTATCTTTCTTATTTTAATACATCTATTTAATCGAATATATAGAGAGAGCTTGTTCGAGGAATTAGGTAGAGAGCTTGTTCTACTTGATGAGAAAAAAAGATCGAGGCAGTAGAGTTAGTTATTACCAATGGTTGATAATTTCAATGACAAGTTGTTAATGTTGGGTTTGCCAAATTGTGGGACATTATGCAGCAAAAATTTACAAATTTTAGAAACATCCATAAAAATTTATATATCAAGTCCAAGATTCGATATGATTAATTGATTTAGACACAGATATTTTATTTAATTAATAACAAAGGTTTTCGTGAATATATGAATTGAGCACTCTCGTTGATGATGTTGAATTGAACGACTCAAATCATGGCCCCAGATTAGAAACTGATTCATTTGAGAAATCCATGCGTCTTCTCTCTACTAGTATCCACACCACAATAAGGATCCCAATTCAATATTTATGCTAGAAAATATTGAATTCTTGTTTCTAATTTAGAATTTTGGGAGTGCAATTCAATTCTTAAATTAATTAGTGATAGAAGAATTGAATTGAATCAAAAAATGATGGATCCTTTTAGATGGAACAAGAAATATCAAAAGAGAAGAAAAGAGAAGGAGAGAGAAGATGTGTTTTTTGGGGGAGAGAATATTTTACTCTCTCTCTGTGACCTTATAACATTAGGTATGCAACTACTTCCTTTCTTATCTTATCTTGTTTCCATCTTTGACTAGGATTCTTTGACTTTCTAATCAAGACATCACAATGGACCTCCTAAGGGCCTATTAACCCTTGGACTTGGACTTTAATTAATTAGTGAAATCTACTTAATTGACCCCCATCAATTAAACAAGCCTAACTTAATTAATTGGTTCCATCAGGCCTTCTAATCAAATTAAGCCCAATTAAATAATTTTATTATTTAAATTGGTTAAATTAAGTTAACCCTTAAATTAATTTAAAGTCTATTATTTAATTGATCCAATCAACTAATTAATTCACTCTCAAAGAAGTCTTAATCTTAGTTATGTCCAATTAAATAATCAGATTATTTAATCTTATTATTTAATTGGAAGAATGATTTAACTCTTTAAATTAATTCTAGCTCTAAGTTAATTAATCTCTATTAATTAACTTGATCCAACTCCTTGGATATTATTTTAGATAGAAGTGATCCTTCTTGTTTTGTGTGTGACCCATTAGGTTCACAACTAAGTTAACAGTGGGCTTGTAACTATTGCAACTTAGTGAATAAATTATTATTTCAATTAATTAATCTAATTAATAAATCCATCTTGGAATTAACTCACTAATTCCAAGAACCTTAGAAATCAAGAGACACACCTAGCAGTGCATCTTGCCTACCTAGTCTTATGTGAATTAGCCAGCAAACCTATTTTTATTACGAATACCATGCAACTCTAGTCTTTCCATTTACTAATCTCCTGATTAAGTCTAAGGCATAGATTATTAATCGAAATCCTAATTGAATTAATAACTATAATCCCATTCCTAGTCACTTTAACTCATGATGAATCATTATAAAACCCCCATCTAATATTTATCATGCTTTAGCCAAAGACTTCTAGGTTAAAGACCGTGGAATGCATAGAAGATTCACCTATTCTGCCAGATAGATGACAGATCCTTTGATGATGACTCATTAACCTCTATACACGAAGATCATATAACCAACATAAGCCTCTTGTGATTGTCATGCAATTTGGAAATATATCAGAGCGCAAGATATCGTGCACAAGGCTACTATGGTGCCTCAAATCAAAAGACTAAATCATGCACTAATGTAACCAAAAATTCTCATTCAATGAACAACATTTCTAATTGAGAAATTTCTATGGGCTTGTTTGGTGTACTCGTTCCCCAATGAGCACCCACACATATGCACTAGCATCACCACACCGATGCCTATGGAACAAACATCTTTCTTTCAAGCATGCATCATGTGCACAAGTCTTTATGGGCTTATTGATGTCCCATCTTCATAAACCCTCAACTCATAACTAATTTAAGACAAAAGCTATAGAGGCATATTCCACGATCGCCATCATATATGCAACCATCCCCGTAGCTATGTATGGTCTAGAGACTTATATCTAGTTGCTTAGGTGCAATTAATGAGAAAGAATTGCCAATTTATTAATATACTTCGAATAAGATTGTCTATATGCCAGAGTATGGAATCCACCATTAATTAGCACATTGGGCACCAATATAATATTTAATAATATTGATATAAATTACAATCCATTATCTAATGGTAATGAAGGAAACCTCATTCTAACTTTAATCATTTGTTGCTTGTTTTTATAATTATCATTGCTTTGTATTTTAATCAATTTTAATTCTTGCAATATTAGTTAATAAAATCAACCCCCTGACCATTTGTTATTTGTTTCAAGAGTCTATTTGCTGACTCTTTGTAATAACTTAGTAATTTTAAAGTCAATCTCTTAGTTAGTAAGTCAATAGTAAATCAATTAACCTTGATCTTTATGGGATCAACCCTTACTCACTCTATACTCGTTAAAAATCATTAAAGAGTAAGGTTTAAATTTAGTAGGCCTAATGATAATCGACCACTATCTTACCCCCATCAAAGAGAAACATTATAAGGGGAAAAACACAACAAATGGAGCAGGAGTGACAATAAGAATAAGATTAAAGGAGCAAGTAGGAGCAAGTTTTATAAAAAAAACTCATGTCGAGAAGCCTTTTGCAAAGGTCTATAGCTTTTTGTGAGATTGAAGACATTCAAAAAATGCTATTTGGTGCTTGAGACTAATTACAAGCTGAGAGTTACGACCTCCAGTGAGTTCAGTAAGACTAGGGTTGTTTCTAACTAAAATATCTCCCCTAAAAGCTTAGTGATGAAGAGCAAATATGGAAAGGATTCTCTCGAGCTCTATAGAGCTTATCTTCTTCTGCAAGACTAGGTGGCCTTAGGGGTACTTGTAGACAGCAAATTAGAAGATATTGCAGCTCATGAAATTATGTAGGTAAATTATTTATTATTATTATTATTATTATTATTATTCTAGTATTTTAAAAAGGGGACCTCATGACCTTTTGGATCTTGTTTCCTTCATTATCCCTGCCTCTGCCATTACTCATACTTTGACCTTAAGAAACTGGCGGGCTCACTATCTTGAGTTTGAGATAAAGGTAGCAGCCCTTAAATCTGAGAAGGATGAGATCGCGGGGAGGATTAAAGTTGAGTACAAGTCTCATTTTTCTCAAGATAAAAGCCAGATATCTAATCTTAAAACTTGAGCTGAGAATTCTAAGAAAGGCTTGAAGGACTCTCGCTTATGGTAGAATGTATGCCATACAAGGTATTGAATCCTTCGACACTGGATGAGAAGCAGGTAAGAGAGAATATTATCTTCCTCTGAGTTGCTACGACCTTATGTGAAGCCTGGATGAACGGAATTCATAACTTCATGAATTCACCTCTCTTTAGGGTTGCTATAGTAGAAAAAGTAGCAGAGTTTGAAGTCAATAGATACTTCAAGTGCCAGTCCTAGGCTTACTAGCTAAGAGGGTTCAAGGAAGGTTTTGACCCCAATATTTGGACCCCGCCAAGAATGGAAACTGCAAGGACCCCATAGATGAGGGTGATGAGGGAGATATCCCTGTGGTCGCGGGGCATGAATTTGCATTCATGCTTCAAGAAGAAAAAGAAGAAGGCCAGGACAAGACCCCACCTAAAGAGACAACATATTGGGCTTAGATTCCCTTACTGATCAAGTCCATCATGACCAACAAGTGCTACCTTAGAATAGGGCCTACAAGTATTACCTTAGAATAGGCTTTTTATTTTGAGGTTTCTATTCTTGGGGTCGAGTACTTTTTGCTTTTTGTAAGTACCTCGACTCCTATTTGTAATTGATCTATCTAATTAAATGAACATATTTTCTATTATTGTTGCTATTGTCATTAGTCTCATGTCGACTTTATTTTCTTAAAAATGTTTGTTAACTGCTTGGGGTCACTAGAGGAGGTCATTTAATTTTAGGACTTAGTGGGATGAAGATCTAAATAACTTCGACTCAGATCCTGAAAAATATTTTAGCCCAATTAGTTGAAGTCCTTTAGAACTTTCTAGAGGATCCTTTTTGTCTTGATCCTAGTGATCATGGACTAATGGATGGAATTTACTCCCCATTTGTGGTCTAATGGGACTTTAGATATCCTTTGATTGAGATCTTATGATCATGGACCTATGGATGAAATCTAGTCCCTGTTTGTGGTCCATTAGGCCTTAAGGAGATCCTTTCATCGAGATCTTTGTGATCATGGACTAGTGGATGAATTTTATCCCTTTGGGTCTGTTATGACTTCAATAGATCATTGGATTGAGATCTTAGTAATCATGGACCTATGGATGAAAGTCCTTGTTTGGGGTCCATTAAGACTAGTGCATTTTGCAACTATTTTGGGGTAAAAAATAACTTGAAGTATTTTCAACTTTTAAGGTCTTGTGGGTTGCCCCTTTTACTTTTCTTAGGCATAGTGATCTCGACCTATTTATGCATGCCTCTTTGGCTTTGGGCTTGAGACCTTTGTGCTTCTTTTGTGTGAGGTGATCTTGTTCGGATCATACACTCCTGCCCCAATTTCTTCTAGATAGATTGTGTATTACTTTTTCAAGTTTTTGAGGAATATAAATTAGCTGCTTTGAAGATACCTAACAAGATATTGAATGTACTAGATTTTTTCATTTTTGCCCAAAAAAATAGTTATGCTCGTCATTGATAGTAAAAAGTGTAAACATATGCTAAGGCTATTAAAAATGAGCTCAAGCATTCTCAAGTGAAAGCAAAATGAAATGACTTAAGGAAATAAACTTTTAACCTTCTTTCCGATCTTCTCTATGGATAGAATTTTCAAAGTTTATGCACATTTAAGGGTCACGGGAGCTCTTTTTGAAATAATGTCACGCATGCATAAACTTCAACTGTGAGCACATGTTATGCATGGGCATGTAAATGCTGATGAATGGCATGATCAATGACACAATAGATCCTACGCCCCATCATCCAAGCAACATATGCACTATAAGGTATGTATAATACTCACAATACACACATCAAGACACATGGATCACCTTTAATATAGATAATGCATGAAATACTATGTTCATGTATTGTAGTTGCAAATAGATTTTCACTTACCTTTCACATTTGATGTCCTACTGAAGGTTAACAAGATTCTCCTCCCTAACCTTGGATATAAGGCCGCCCGTAAAAGTATAGCGTATTAATTTTTATTCTTAATCAATAGGTTTCTATATCAAATCTCATAAGGGATCTTAAATCTTAAATTTAATTAGGTAACAATCAACCTTAAAATTTATAATTCAACCCAATAAAAATCTTTTAAATACCTTAATTTATCATCTCGAATTTATTCTAATATTATCTAATTGATGTGTTATAATCCCCATAACCAATCCTTCAATTAAATTAGCTTATTTATCTGATTAATACAAGATAATAACAAAATCAAATATTTGTAACTAATTTTGAATTAAAGGTGTATATTAATTATTATCTCACAAGTAGATAACTGTTTAATTTAAATAAAAAAAAACTTCCTTTCAAATTAGAAATAAACAACATAAATATATATTTTTATCCATACAAAATGAGAAGAGACTTACCTAAAATTTTCTCAAATTCTTATCGTTGAAATTTGTTGGAACACCATCTTTTTTTTTCTCTCTCTTCTTTCTTTTTCTTTTTCTTTTCCTTTCTCTACTGCCGTGAGTGTGTGTGGTGTTAATCGTGTGTGTGTGGTGTGTTAATAACTTAACAATTAATGAACTTTAATATAATTTATTAACTTATCAATTAAGGAACTTTAATATAATATATATTATAGCATATGCATATCTAAAATATAAGCTAATATACTATACACCTGTATACATATATATATATATATATATATATATATATATATTCCGTACATCTACATATAAGCAATATATATGTATATGTATATTATATTTTTATATATATAATTAATACATAATATGTATATATATATATATATATATATATTTATATATTTATTTCTAAGCCCCCATGTTTATTTTCTATTAAGAATTTACACTCTCTGTCATTATATGAGATCAAGACTCGTGGGACCCTGAACATACAAGCTATATTCTTCCATAGGAAATTCATCACTTCTGATTCAGTAATTTAAGCAACCATTTCTCATTTGATCCACTTTGAGAAACATTCAATAGGCACAATAATGAACTTCTTCTGTACTTTAGCAATCTGAAAGAGGCCTAAGATATTAATCCCTTATTGGTCAAATGGGCAAGTGAGAGGGACAGACTCCATTGGGCTCGTGGGTTGGTGAATTAAGTTTGAATGTACCATAGCATCTTTCACATTTTTTAACATACTCCATTACATCCTTGGCCAAGGAAGGCCAAAAGTATCCTTGACGCATGACCTTCTCGGCTAAAGATCTTCCCCCCCAAATGGTTACCATAACTTTCTGTGTGGATTTCTTGCATCACATATAAGGCTTGATTTGGGCCAAGCACTTCAACAATGGACCGTCCATAGACCTCTTGTAAAGCTCCTCTTCCCTTGACTCACAAGTTTCCAATTAAGAAATTTCAGTGGGATTGTTCAATATACTTGTTCCCTAACAAGCACCCGCATACATGCATTAGCGTCACTACACTAATTTCTATGGATCAAGACATCCTCCTTATGCGAGCATGCATCGTATACATGAGTTTATTGGGCTATTCAATATCCCTTCTCAAAAAGTCATTAACTCAGAACTAATTTAAGACCAAAGCCATCAAATGCATGATCATGCCCTGTAGCTAAGTTTGGTCTAGGAACTTTCTCTAATTACAAGAAATAATTAAAGATATTTTTTTTCCTTTTTATTAATATGATTTGAAAAAAAATTATTTTTTAAAATACAAGAGTATAAAGGATGCACAATCTAATTGGCACACCGAGCACTACGCTGATACTTTCTTATGTATTTTTTGAAGTTATGTTCATACATGATGAACTGAACTTTTCTTTCTAGAGGATAATGTAACCTTATTTAATCCTATTTTTGAATTCCAAACAATATTAGTTCAAGTTATTCATTTTGTTTGTGTTATCTTGCTTAGTATTGTATCTTTATTATTTAGCCATTAATTGAGATTGTCGATATAAGAGATTCGATACTCGAGAGAGGAAAAATTATATATGATCATAAGGATAACACAACCTAGGAATCATAGAGTTGAGAAGCTTATGAAACCTTTGAAGTTTGAAGAAGAATTCATTGAACTTTTATAGAATTTTATTCTTGTGTTTTTATAGAGATATTAAAATTCATGTTGGAAATCATAGTCAATCCGCCACTCAAGAGAGGGAATTGATGAGCTTAGAAATTCCTAACTTACATGTGTTGTTAACTTGAATTGGTACATTTTGGAAGGAAGAACTTAGGTGATAATTATGTGAGTCATTTCTCTAGAATTGTTTGCTCATAAGGTGTTTGTTGTATTTCTTCTAAGAAGTCCACTCTTGTCTTTGAATTTTTTATCTTATTCTACTTTGTTTACTAATCATCACTTTATTTTTTAGATAAAATTGGGACTATTTAAACTACGGTACTTGGTGTAATTTTTTATTATAATCCATGTAGACACAATACTAAACTCATCGTTGTATTAAAACTTGACACCGTGCACTTGTGGTTTGTAAAATATTTACGAACAACAACCTCTTCCCACTTGATTGACTTTATGAAGATATTTCGGCTTGGCCCACTGCTGGATAGACCTGATGTGAGCCCTCTTAGCTCGATTGGAATCCCTATCTGTTGGACCTCCTACAATCATCCATATTAACCCTTTCCTTGGTTGGATATTATCTAGCCCTGTCTTTTCCTTAGTTTCCTAGCAGTCTTATCCATGGGCCCTGATTGTTTCCCCTCTCCTCAGGCCATAATCACTATCTTCGGATATCTATTTTCTTAAGTACCTATCCTAGATCAACCGATCTATCTCAGCCCTCAAATTATGGGAATCATATGTTATATGCTCATAATTATTAGGAATTTACAGAACTAGTGGGTGCCTGTGAATGAGTTTTGGGCCACTATAATTGTTCATGCCCCTCAATAGCAACTAGAAACTATGATCGAGGCGAGATTAAGGGTGTAAATATTTTTTCAGAATAGGAGGTCTTTCTAAAATCCCGCTCTCACCTCAGGTCTTTACTTCTTAATAAAGCCCCATTCCTCTCAACTAGGCTCTTTATTTTCCTTTTGTTTCTCTCCCACATTTTCCTTCTTCATCTTCTATGCCTCGTCTATGTTGATATACTTTTTAGATTTGTCTAGCAGGTTAATAAAATTCAAGGCTTACTTTTTAGCCAATGACTTGAAATTCTCTATCTTGGAGACCTTAAGCCAGGGTGTTAGAGAGCACATCCTGAGTGGTTGAGGTCACCTCTAGAGCCACCTAAGTAAATCTCTTAATATAGCTTCTCAATGCCTCATTCTTCCTCTATCGAAAGCTAAAAAGTATTAGGGTGCTCTTTTGGGGTTTTCTAGAGCTAGTGAACTGGTGAAAGAACGCAGAGCTGCACTCTTCAAAAAAATTAATAGAATCAAGAGAAAGTTGGCTGAACTATTATTGAGCATATTTGGCCAATATGGTGAGAAATACTCTACACTTAACCCCATCAGAATATCGATGCAGGAGAGCCATGTCCTCAAACCTACAGAGATGCTCATAAGGATTAGAGAAGTCCCATCATATTCAGAATTCAAGGTTCTAAATTTAGCAAGTAGGCCATTCGCCATCATCGCCTCAGAAAAAGGAATTCCCTTTTTATGAGGGATATTGTCGCCTTGTATCTTCATCTGTATTTTCTTCAACTCCTTGTGCAGGAGTAAGAGCTGAGCTGGACAAAGATACACGAAGTCAATCCAATGTAAATTAAATAGGGCTGACCTGTTTGGTCCTAACCAACCATTTGGCATAGACTAACCCAGCAAAATAACTCAATCATACTCAAAAGCCACTCAAAGATACTTGAGAGATATGTACATCAGCTTGGCATAAATTATTACAACCAGCCTCAGTAGTGATCTTATGGGCCTAGCTTGACCTAAATGTGTGTAATCTCTAGATCTGCTCGACACTCAGGCCTAGGGTCCAACTCCTAAGCCCAAGCATATTAAGACGACCCAAAAATACCTTTTATCATCCTAGCCAAATTTAGGCCACATCAAACATAATATGCTAAACCAAAGAGCTTAGAGGACACTTTATGATAGTGCAAGTATTGGCAATTGCTAATGTTGAATTGGAGAACTCATAATTTCTATAGCGAATTATTTTAGAAGTTTAGTTGCATGTTAACAAAAAGTTGTTACTATTTGTTTGAAGTTTAGGTAATATTACTAATAGTATACCTATCAAAGTAGAGTATGGTAAAACAACGAAAGGAATTAGTTCCTAGACGTGGGTTGTGCAAACATTCAATACATAGATGAATCTTAAAAGGTCATGAGTCAAGTAAAAGCAATTGCACGAGATTTTATTTTGATCACTTGCTATCAATTGAGACCTTCCAACCATTATAATTTAATGAACTCTATAATTTTGCTTTATGATCTTTGAACAAAGTAGATGATTTTCACATTGATTTAATGGCATTTGTTATGCACTCATATCAAGCTTAATAAAAAGCTATATAAAAAGCCATAAAATTAAATTAAGATATATACAAAAATAAAAAATATTGAATATCATTAACAAAGACATAGCATGAGCGATGGTCTTTTCAATTGAAGGCATCAATTCCATTATGACTTAATGATAAAAATAGACATATTGACCGAAAAAACTAGACGTAGAAACACTTAGTGAGCTCTAATCAATTGTTTTCTCATAAGGAAACTTTGTTGGGCTATTAGCACTAGATATAAGTAAGATTTGTAGCTATTACCAGTATTTTTCTCGTTCCAAACAAACACGCATGGTCCCTGCAAGGACCCAAAAACACAGTAAAAAATTCGAGGATATCATATTACCCATTAATATGTACTTAAATGTTACAGTACATCACTATTATAAATTAAAGATGAAACCACATATTCCCATGGATAAACGAACAAGTTTGTGCATTCTATATATGGAACAAGTCCAAAAATTAGAAATGATTTATATCTTCCCTATAATAAAGGTTGTCATTACTCGAATTCTCAATAGCAATTGAATCAGATAATTAACTACTAGTCAATTGTTCATGCTGGATACATTCCTTCTTGAGAAAGAATACAAAATTGAGGAACTCATGCCATGGTACAAAGGAAGTGGCAAATATTTTCTTCTCACGTGTCTATTAATTCAAAACTAGACACAAATAAGTGGCATAAATAGAATTTTTTTCATAAATAGATCAAAAAGTAAAATATAGACATGCATTAATGTTAACAACACTAAAACATATAAGAATACAAAAACAATTAACCACAAATAATTATTATTCACTAGGTTTCTGTCTCATCTGATTCATTTACTTACTAAGATACGAGGAATTAGGTGTCAACTATCAGATACCATTACGATACACGTAAGTAAAATGTGTCATCATTGTGTTTATCGGTGTACGATAAACTATGCAAATAAATTAATTAGGGAGAAAATAGTGATAGTAATGGTAATAATAATAATAAAAGAAAGTAAGGAAACTATCATAGTGATGCACTAAATAATTGTTTCATATTTATGTACAGGAGACCTTGCCCCAAGAACTTGGTAGTACAAACAGGAACTATTTCAAGCTTCGGATCTTCTTCACCAGCCATTATTTTGAAATAATTCGCAATAAAAATTAGGGCAAATGTTGGGAATTTATATGAGTTTTTGAGGAGGGAGACAGATGGGAAGGGGGAGGAGACAAAGAAAGAAGGAGTTGAAAGGGAAGGCCAGAAGACTGTGTTTTCTTTGTGCATTTATTTGTATATTATAGAGAGTGTTGGCTTGTATGTGGACAATCTCATTAATAAAAAAGAACATATTTTTACAATTTCCTCAATTTTTGTAATAGTGAGGATTGATAGCTTTTTGACTACGTTCTTGCACCCATACCCTCTCCCTTCACAGAGCTGTAACCTTAGGTTATAGTATATGATATTTATTGCCTTTAGTTTCTAAAATGAAGTGTAAAATGATAGCATATCCTAAAAAGCCCAAAACAAGGCATCTAAGCCCAAGAGGCCTATGTCACATAAGAGGCCCATGCAGCTTAGAGATATCAAATATTAGCCAAACAAGGTGCATAGACCCATGAGACCCAAATCACAAAAGAGGCCTACTAGCCCACATCCCATTTAAAATAACTATAAATACCTCCGTTCATCCCCTTCAGAAGGTACGTGGTATCATTTATACATTAACTGCTTTCAAGTTCGTTTTTGTTCTTTTGGACATCAGCTGACTTAAGCATTGAAGGAGTTTTCCCAAGATAACCTCAATGACCCCTAATAATTTGTTTATGTCGTAGGCAGGGTCCCAGCAAGAAAGTTGTTGTCTGCAGGAGTCCTTGGAGAGGAACTTTAACTTATTCTAGCTCAACATTTGGGTTTTGGCCTCATCATTCTGGTGTTGTCTATAGGAACTCTACCTCGACACTGAGAATGCAAACTTCTCAAGAATGAAAGAAATCAATATTCCTAATGCCAATCTGGATGGGGGGGCTAGTTGGAATAGAGCGATACAACGACCCTGTGAGGTCTCATTCCAACAACTTCAGTAGCCTCAGCATCAACAGGCTCCTCCGATACCAGAACAATAAGTCCTAACTAAGGAACCCTCAACAAGATCAATCCCGACACAGCTCATGCAGAAAGCATCGCGAGCGTAGTGGAGGATGTTTTCGTCCAAGCAGTAGCTAGAGCAATAACCTAGGTCACCCAGACAAATCCTCTTCCTGAATTTTGTATAATTGGAGAGAGCTCAGTTGGGGAAAATGAGAGAAAATTATAAAAAATAGATTATTTGCACATTGCGTTCCTTCCCATTTTTTTACTCATTATAGAAACCATTTCTCCGTAATTTCTTGAATCACTATCTAAAGAATGCTTCTCTGTGTTGTTCTCCAACAAATGACCATACCTCTCAAGTAGCCTTGAGATCCTTTCAGATCTCCAAGGAGATTGTGAGATAGAAGTGTTAGATGTTTGGTAGTTCATACACTACTGTCTACTGTGGGATGCTTTATGGTTCTTGAATTTCTTCAAGCCCAACGAACTTATCTTTTCTATCTAATAGAAACTCCTTCTCAAAATAAATACCTTTCACTTTGAGGGGTTATAAAAATAGTATCCAATGGATTTGTTTGGATACCTCACGAATTTACATAAGATGGATCTAGCATCCAATTTATCTCCCACTAGTTGCTTCACGTAAGTAGGACAACCCCATACCCTAAGGTATTTGTAAAAAGGGGTCTTGCCACACTACATATTACATGGTGTTTTAGGCACCAACTTACTTGACACTCTATTTAACAGATATGCTATTATTTCTAGAGCATAGACCCAAAATGAAAGAGAAGTCCCAGTGAAACTCATCATGAACTAAACCATGTCCAATAGGGTTTGGTTTATATGCTCCACATATCCATTCAACTGTGGAGTTGCAAACAGAGTCTAATGCGAGAGAATCTCATTCTCTCTTAGATGGTTAAGAAACTCTGAGCTTAAGTACTCATCTCTTCAATCATATTGAAGGGTCATAATATTTCACCTAGTTTGTTTCTCTGCTTCATGCCTAAAATCTTTGAACCTTTCAAAAGTTTCAGACTTGTATCGAAAAGATCCACATACCATACTTGAATAGTCATCGGTAAAGATAATAAAATAGTGGAAGTTTTCTAGGGCACTAATACCTAGTAGCTCATGTACATCCATATGGATCAAATCTAAAGGATTTGTAGCACACTCCACTTGTCCAACAAATGGTAACTTAGTCATTTTTCCTTTTAGGCAATGTTCACATGTTGGCATTTCTTGCTCATCCTTAAGGTCAAGCAATTGTGCCAACTTGTTAATTTTCTTCTCGAATATATGACCCAGTCTAACATGCCACAAGTACGTGAAACTATGATTATCTAATTTACGTTTGTTACTTTGTTGAATATGCAAGATGGAGATTTTAGGTTGAATAGTTTATAAATCGTTTGTCAAAGTTCCAACATGAAGTAAAGAAGAACCAAAATAAATGGAACACTTTCCGTCATTTATTGAAAAATAATAACCCTCTCTATCTCTCTATTAGTTTAGGACCATAAAGACAAGAATTTTAAACTATCTTACTTCCATCTTCTAATGCTAAGTAAATAATTTCTATGGCTAATTTTCAATTTATAATATTTTTTAATTCAATTTAAAATTTAGTAAATTAAATTAAAGAATATAATTTATAATTCAACTAAAAAGTTAAAAAGGAATCAAATAAATAAATTTTACTGACAATATTTTTTATTAAACTAAGCGTTAATTAAATTTATTTTGTGGATTAGTAATAGAAAAATAGATAAAGTACATGCATATACATAATTTTTTTAATTTTTTTAAACTAAGGTGGAAAAATGTACAGTCGTGCAAAGTTTGGGTGGCAAAGTGCAAAAATTTTAGTTTGTGTCGCGCACGTGATAGAATCTCGACAGAATATTCTGTCAGCGGGAGGTCTTGGATGATAAAGTGTAAAACCAGTATACTTTGGATGACAAAGTGTAAAAAATAAAATAAAATAGAGGATGAAGTGTAAAAAATATGATAGTTTGGATGGTTTAATATTTTTTTCCCGCAATATTATCAATTTTAAACCTCCACAACTCTCTTATACGAAGTGCTCTGCATGCCTATGATATATGGTTAGTATGATATTTTACATTGGTTGTTTGAGAAAAATTTAAATAGTTTATAAATAAGTATAATGGACTTCTCTGGTAACTTGGGTTAATTATTTTTCACAAACCAAGAAGGAATTCAAAATTATTGCTAATTGAGCCTATTGTGTTGGAGCCCTACTTGCAAGCCTCCATCCCCGTGGTCCAGGACAAAATAAAATAAAATAAAACTACTAGCTTTTGAAGAAGAGTTTAACATAAAAAATAAATGTGTTCCACATGAAAACTGATAAAATTCAATTACCTCCTTCTTTTTTCCTATTTAATAGTTATTAATACAGATATAATAGACATATAAAAAATTACAAGAAATTTTTTAAACTTATACTTTTATAATATACTAATAAAAAATGCATACGTTGCATGTAAATAATAAGATTACGATAGAGAAATTTATAATAAAAGTAAAATGAAAAATAATACTTCACTTTTAACTTGACGCTTGTTACTATCTTATTTTGGTTATTCATTTAAGGGTTTTTTTTTTAAACCAAGCTCTCATACTTTGGTGATGTATTTGCAAAAAAGTATGAATAATAAAATATGTAACCTCTTTAAAGATGATTTATAACTTGATTTAATAAACTTTTATAATATTCCAACGCAATGAATGAAAAACCAAATCAATCAACATAAACGATTGAATAAAGTGTTTAAAGAATTAAAATTAATAATTATTCAAAACCTAAATAATAATTTAGCTAAGTAAATTCTTAACCTACAAAATTATAAATATTAAAATCAATATTTTCAAAACTCGGTCGATTCAACCGGTCTAACTGCTAATCGATGTTGTTCTAGTTTGACTAGGGTCAAAAAATTGAAAATCCGGTCAAATCAATCAAAAATCATACAAAAAAAAAAGTTCTAAACTAATATTTTTTTTAGTAATCTTAAACTTGATATTTGATTACATATCTGTAGTTATTTGAATTTTATGTTTTGTTATATGTGCTTTTTAATTAGTTATTTATCTTTTTTACCTTATACATAATAATTAGTGTATTACATTACTTTTTTATATAATATAATAAAAAATTATAATCAATTTTCATTAGAATGCCGGTCCAACCAATTGAACCGCTAACCAACAACAAAATCAATTTGGTCATCGATTCGATTATGAAAATATTGATTAAAATTCCTCACTGCATTAGTGTTTTGTTACTTTGATGGCTTGAGACATTCTCTTTTTGTTTGATTGCATAGAGTCTCTTTGGGTTTTCTTTTTGAATTTCCAAAAAAATATAAAGTTTCTCTTTTTGTTTGATTGTTGATGTCATCTTTCTTCTTCCTGTTAATCGAAAAAATATTAACAATAGATATTAAGTCATGGACAAAATAGCATAAGTATTTTTTATTTTTTTTTCAATTGTTTTAGGTTGTAAGTCACTTTTATAATTTGATATAAATCCATATAAATTAAAAGCTCCAAGTAAAAAATTTGCAAAAGTAAAAGTTGAAACAATAAAGAAAGCCACTTGTTCAATGATTAATGCATATCCTTAGATATTTTAAACAAAAATATGCCATGAGAAAAAAATATTGTAAATATTTTTTGAATTAATTTTCATAACTAAAAAAAGATTAATATAAATTTATGAATATTTTTATATGAATATAACTACAAAATTAGGGGATTGACATTATGATCAATTGAGGAGATTTTTTTAAAAAACAAAAATTTTAATTTTAATCTGTATGGTCAATAAAAGACATTTTTTCCAATTAAAAAAAATCCTAATGAGGCTGTTTCTTAACTTAGATAAACATATTATATATTTTCGCATATGTTTACTACTCGTAACTCATCTTATATAGAATAAATCTTAGTTATAATTTTAAAATAATTTGAATTGACAATTAGATCATTAAATTTAGTCGATGGCCTTTTTAGTTTAGATTATGTCTTTTGAAAAGATTGTTTATAAAAAAGATTATAAAGTAACCAATTTAGAGTAATCAGTATCTATGAAACAACAATTAACTATTAATTCAAATATTTAATTTCATGTATGATCAATTTTAAAAATTAAAAGAAATAAATATTTTAGAAGTCCACTGCAATTTTTGTTTATTGGTACTTAATATTGTAGTTTAACATTTTTGTACATGGTCAAGTGCCAAAATTATTTTTTCTTATTCTTTTTTTCAACTTCACCAAATATGATTACGTAAAAGACACGACTATTTAATTTAACAGATTTAATTAAAAATAATCTGAACTTAATGCACACCAAGTAAATTTAACTTTGTATCGGAAATAATTCTTGTTGAAATTACTAAGCCATAACTTAGGTATACTTATTCTATCATGAAAAGATTACAAATAGCTAATCAAATAAATTTGTATAAAGTTCAAATTTTCAAACAATCTATCTAACACTAATGATATAATCTGACACTTAAGCATATACACTATTCACAAAAACATAAAATAAAAAAGATTTGATAAAAAGTTACCAAAAGTAGTGTTAAGTAAGCACATCAAGATAATGACTAAAAAGACAAATGCGCACATCAAGTTAATCTTTAAAATAAGACAATGATTAAAAGATAAAAAAAAAAAAAGGTAAGAATTATGAAATATTATACTGTAAATTTAGTCCAAAAACATTTTTCGAATATATAATTACCGTGTTCACGGTGCTTTCAATGTATTCTACATGAACAAATCAAGTAATTTCACATACTAATAATTGATAAATAATTTTTTTAACAATTTGTAAGTACTCAATTATCTCAAAATTAATATAATATTCATAGTTAATCAAGAAAAAATATTGAAGAAGAAACCATAAATTGTAACATTTAATTGAAAACCTTCAAATGAAACAAAATTATTTTCTTACCAAAACCAAGCACAACATGAGGATATTTATAATTACTACCTATTAATTCAAAATTTGTATAAAGGCCAAGTTTATTATGTTGCTTGTTTACTCCTCTTAGCCACTTCCTTTTCTATTCCTCACTCCAACCCCCCCCCCCCCCCCACCCCAAAAAAAAAAAAAAAAAAAAAAAAAGAATTACAGTATAGAGAATATAAAAAAAATCACATTTATATATATATATATATAAACTACGTGAATATTTTTAAATTATAATACCAGTATAGTTAACAACTGAGTGAATATTTTAGTATAATACTTGAACTTAAGATTATTCAAATTCACCACTCCTTGGGGTTTGTATTTTTGGCACACATCCATTCTAATACTATTATTAGATCAAAGATTCCAAAACAACCTGTATTTAAAGGCAAAAAACTCTGAACTAACATATATGAAAATAATCCAACATTTTTAATTGAGACTCAATTTTCAAATAAACATTTAAAATAGTGATAAATCAAAATTCAAATTTGGAAACTCACTTTCATCATACGCAAACTATCTTAATTTAATAAATAATAAAAGTATATATAGTTTTAAAAAAGAAATGAGAGACCAATTTTTTTTTAATTTTGAGTCCATCTTACAAAAAATAACTATTATTAATTAACTTTTTCATATGAGGATTATTTTTAAAAAATTAATGTTTTTAAAAAGAATATTAAAAATAAAATTGATAATTAAATTAAATTCGGCCTTCTTTAATAATAAAGAGAATATACTAATTCAAATATGAGAAAAAAATGAATACTGATGGAAAACTTAATTTTTGAAATGAATATTTTTTTAAAATAAATAAGAGATCACAATTAATATTCAGGTCTTATTTACTTGAATAAAGAGTATAAGTTAACTTTTACATTTTTTAAAACATATTATTTTAAAATCATTAAGGGAGGGTTATAGTTTACAGTGCATGATCTGGAAAAAAAATAATGAGACCAAAATTTAAATTATGAGGTTCAATAAAATATAGACCAAATATTATTAGTTATCTATGATAAATTATACATATAGACTAACTATTATTAGTTATCTATGATAAATACTACATTTGATAACTCCTTTTAAATTTAGTTTTTTGAAATACGATGTATTATAATATTAATGATAGGATTTTAATTAAACTTGAATCTTTCATTTTATTATGAAAATTATACAGTTGTAATTTTATGAATGATTTATAACTATAAAAATATGATTATATATATATATGAATTAATTTATACTCCTTATATTTGATCTCGCTCATTTTTTTATCGTCATAAAATTACTCTATGTAAATAAAACTACCAATTAGTTTTTTTAAAGTTATGCTCTTTATTTTCAGAATTATAGAATAAATTTTTCTTAGAATTTTTGATCAAATAATGGTAACCCTTGAAAACAATTCGCAAACAAACATTTTTAATAGGTATCACAGAAATTCCAATTTTTTTTTGGAATCATTCATACTTTTATAATAAAAATATTGATATTTTGTTTATCTTTCAACTAATTACTTTTCACTTAGTACCAAAGCTCCTAAAAATATACCATAGAAGACAGTCTAGTAATTTTTAAACAAGAGTTTGAAATATGAAATGACACTTGGTATTACATTCAATTTATAGTATTGAAAATAAGTAAAGTCCAATTGCCCTCATTTTCAACTATTTTGTACTTACTAGTAATGTGCATTGCACCTAATTCATATAAGTTTACTAAAATAATTATACTATTTAGTAACTAAAATGTTAGAAGATATTTTTATAAATAAATTAACATTAATTAAATACTTAATTAATTAAAAATAAAAATATTTCAAGCTACTTCTAAATATTTTATTTTCAGTTAGTATAGATTGATATGAATGATTAAATAAAAATATTTAAAGATCTAAATTCAATGATAATTTAAAAATATATAATATAACTAAATAAGTTTTTACATAAATTTATAATCACAATAGTCATCACTTTGTTTGATTTTGATGGCTGGATCTCTTTCTTCTTACTCGATTTTATATTTTCTTTGTAGTAGATGCATTATACATAATCAAATCGAGTAATTTCACGTGCTAAAAATTAATAAATACTTTTTTTTCAAATATTTGTAACAATATTCAATGTTTTTAGTTAATATAATATTCAAAGTTAATCAAGAAAAAATACTTAAAAAATAAACCTCAAAGTGTCATATTTTTATCAAAAACTTTCAAGTAAAGTAAATTATTTTTTTGTCAAAATCAAGTATAATATCATGATATTCTTCATAATTACTAACTAATTCAAAAAATATATAAAGGCTAATTTTATCAATTTGTTTACATTCTCCTCTTGCTCACTTCATTTTCTCTCTCATTCTTTCCAATAAAGAATAAAAAATAAAAATTGTAATATAGAAGATCTATAAAAAGAATTACCAATTCATTTCTTTTTTCATTTCATTGGCAACCATATAATTTTTTTATCATAAAACTTGAAATTAGAGCTATTTGAACTCAGCTCTTGTGAGATTTAAATTAAAAAATAATTTAAGAAATACTCAAGTAGTATCAAATCGATACATCTAATATGAAGTTCTTTTATTTTTCTTTTGTAGTGGCTTATATATATATATATATATATATATATATATATATATTAAGATTCAATCCAATTTTAATTCTTGTTTCAATCTTTTGCATATATTTTCATTTTGTTAATTTAAATTATTTTATTACGTGAGTTTTGTCATAAATATCATACTGATACCTGAATTTCACAATTTTTAAGGGTGTCAATTTTAAAGGGGCCTGACTTTTGCCATAAATATTAAATACATATTAAATAAAATTCTTTTAATTTTTCTTCTATTTTTTCACACAAACATGTGCACCCTTTTAATTTTAATTCTATTTACTTTAATTTATCCTTCAATTTTTAGTTGTTTTGCTTCATTTAATTATATTAAGTTCTATTTGTTATTAACATTGATTTAAGATTCTCTAACAATATATCTTCATATAAGAAAGAAACAAAAAAACTATAATGAACACAAGAGATTGAAATTACAATATAATATTGAAACTAAAATTTATGAGGTGCATATAAAATATAATTTGTAATTGTCATAATAAATTCTTATTTGGAGTTTAAATTTGTTTTCTTGTTAACTTTTTTGAATTTTTCATCTCATTGATTAGACCTAATTACAGTAAAGAATGAGAAAAAAAAACACAAGAAAAATAAAGCAAATATTTCCCTTATTCTATCTACTCTTTTTTTTTTCTTCTTAAATCTCAATCTCAAAAATTAAATTCAAAATCTCTTCTAAGATTTTATTTGCAATCACATAAATTTATATTATAGCACTTGAAGTTAAGGTTATTTGAATCACTCTCCTAAGGTTTGCAATTTTGGTAAAACATCTTTCTAAAAAATTTTAAAAAAAATTATATTTTCAAATAAAAAACATATAACCTAACATAAATGAAAATAATCCATCATTTTAAAAGTCATGCTCTAAATAAAAATATAAAAAAATATTAAGCCAAAATTTATAGTCTCTCTTTGATTGTATACCAAATAACATAACTTAATAAATTATAAAATTATTTATAATTTTTAAAAACAATAGGAACCAAAAATATTATTTTGATGCAACAATCAACAATTGTAAATAGTATTGATTTACATTTATATTTAAGAATAAGTTAGTAAAAACTAATGTTTTTGAAATGAATGTTTTGAAAATAACTTAAATTCAATTTTTTCGTCTTTAATAATTAAAGAGAATATACTAATATAAATATGAGAAAACAATGAATGCTAATGACAAAAACATAGTTTTCAAAATGTATAATTTTTTAGAAAAATGTAAAAGATCAAAATTAAAGTTCAAGTATATTTAATAAAGGAAAGAGTATAAATTAGCTTTTATATGTTCGAATATATATAATTTTTAAAACACTAAGTGAGGATCATTTTTCAAAATACATAATTATTAAAAATATATTAGATCAGTATTTAAATCACGAGGTTTAATAATATACTGAATATGTATTATTATTTATCTATGACAAAAAATGCATCTAAAAATAATTCCTTTGGCTTGAAAGTGTATAATATATTATACTATTAAAAATGACATTTGCAATTGAGCTTGACTCTTCAATTTTATTATAAACTTGTACAATTGTAAATTGTGAACCATGTATAATTATAAAGTCACAATTACTCTTTATATACTCATTATGTCGTCGAAGGGACTATAAAATTTAAAATTTGATCTCATTCATTTTGTTTTCTTGTATAAATTATTTGTTATAAGATATAACTATCAATTAGTTTTTTAAAATTATTCCTTTTTTTAAAAAAGAAAGAGATATAATATTTTGATCTTTAAAAAAATTCTCTAAGAATTTTTTATCAAATAAGGGGATGTGGTTGCCAAAAATTCACATCTCAATGTGAAAATAACCCCTTAACCTTACTTTGCATGAGGCCAAAATTTGATGACGAATTTTTTTCCATGAATGTCATATTGATACCTTTAAATTAATATAGAGTTAAGAAATACTTAACTTTTGCCATAAATGTCAAAATTGTTACATATTAAATAATATTTTTTTAGTTTTTCTTTTTATAGTATCATATATTCATTTTCTCTTATTTCATCTGATCTTTTTTCTTCTAAATCTCAATATATAAAAATTTAATTTAGAAATCTCTTCTAAGGTTTTATTAATAATTATATGAATATCATTATTAAAACACTTGAACTTAAGATTATTTGATTCACATTTCCTAAGGTTTGCAATTTTAGTAAAAATATATCTCTAGCCCTATTATATCAAAAATTCCTAAAAGAAATTGTATTTAAAAACAAAAGAATATAACCTAATATATGACAGTATTCCATTATTTTAATTAAAATTCAAATTTTAAATAAAAATATAAAAACAGTAATAAGCCAAAATACAAATTTTGAAACTCTCTTTGATTGAATACTAAATGCCTTAATTTAATACATAATAAAACTATATATAGTTATGAAAAAAATAGAAGACAAATTTTTTTAATTTTGCGGCAATTATCATTAATTTTAAATTTTGAAGTTTTCTTCGATTGTATACCAAATATCTTAATTTAGTAAATAATAAAACTATATGTAATTCTAGAAAGAATTAGGAGACCAAAATTTTAATTTTGAGGCAATCATCAATTATTATAATATTGGTTAACTTTTATGTTTGAGATAAGAACTAAAGTTTTCTAAATGAAAATTTTAAAATAAAAAATAACTTAAATTAAATTATAAATGCAATTTCATATATTAGAAAATAATAAATTCTAAGTTACCTCGAACAACTACTTTCTTTCTTTTTTTTTTTTTTTTTTGATAACTCAGGTATTCAGGATTCGACCAACTAGTTATGAGAGAGGACGGCTTTCTCCCGTGGTTCGTCCTTCAAGTAAATTCAGATGCGATTGCAGCCTATACACACTTGGAGCAAATATTCGAGAAGCGGCTACTCTCCTTGTGGACCCACATTTACAACACGCAAACAGAACCCTCAAAAGGGTAACAGATACGCTATACTCCTAATTTCATAAGGATTCGAACCTCCGATACCCTTATTAATCTCCACCTATCTTACACTGTATCATGCCCATGGGGGGCAACAATAACTACTTTCTTGCTAATGCATCTTCTCAATTCACCATATATCTCCTCAGAACAGATCCTGTTCGAATTTTATATGGTCTAGATATGAGTTTCTCGATAGCTTCTTGAACCGTCAAAGCTTTCAAGAGATGCGCAGCAATACTTTCCGTTCTTATGCATTTTATACCATGCTTTTAATTTAATATTAAATTTCCTTCCATATACTGTGAACGGTAGCAAACAAAGCCAACTTCATCCGGATTATTTTAATTTCTTTCAATCGTTTTATTTAACTCCTGATTTAAGAGAACAGAAAGCAACCGCCTGCTTAAAGAACCAGCGTCCGGATTGCTTGGCATATAAACACATACAGAACAAATAATCCATATTTTCATCCTCATTTTTCCAAGATTGACAGACGAGTTCTTTGGCACATAATGTTTTGTTTTAAAGTACTTGAAGCTAACATTTGAATCATTTTCAAAAGAGTAGGATTGTGTTCCATCGTTCCAAGTAAATCAAGCAGCAAGGAAAACGTTGATGAATCTGGGGAGATTCCTTTAGCAACCATTTCCTCAAGAAACTTTGAGGCATCATCATATTCACCCCTCATTAGATTTCCTTGAAGAATAACATTGTAGGTAACCCCATTCGGCGGCAAGCTTGCCTGTTCCATCTTCAAGAGAAGATCTTTAGCTTCCTCAAGTAGCCCATTTTGACAACAGCCTTTTATCAGGATATTGTAGGTTACCACATTTGGTTCCAATCCTTTAGAAGGGAGATCACTAAAAATATGTCGAGCTATATGAAGTTTTTTAGCTTTGCAGAGTCCATCAATGATGATACTGTAGTACACAATATGAAGATGTTCTTCTTTGTGCTCCAATGCATCCAACAATAACAACGCACGCTCAACATGCTCGTTCCTACACAGTCCATCCAACAAGTTACAGTAAGCATGGAAGTCTGGTTTTAGCCCAGCAGATCGTAACTCATCAAACAGCCTTAGTGCAGAAGAACATCTACCCCCACGAAACAGCCCCTGTAACAGAGAGCTATATGTAACCACATCAGGCTTGAACCCTTTACGGGGCATCTCGCAAAAGAGATGCACGGCATCATCTATCTTCATCTTCTTGCAATATCCATTGATTAAGATGTTAAAACTGTAAATATCAGGAGCAATGTTCTAGCTAGCCATAGAATCAAAAACCTTCCCAGCTTTATCTACTTGTCCTTGCAGACAATATCCATCCATCAGCGCATTGTCGGAGACTACATTAGGAAAAACATTTTTCTGCATCATGATGTGGAGTACATCTTCAGCTTCATCCACGAACCCTTCCTTACATAAAGCATTAATAATGGTAGTAAATGTCATCACATTTGGATATATTTTGCAATCAATCATCTCCTTTAATAACATCTTAACTTGTTTCCACCGACTCAAATTACATAAGCCACAAATCAAAGCAGTGTAAGTTACAAACATCAGGCGTGATACCTTTTTTCAGGCATTTCATCGAATAGCTTCACAGCACAATCTATCATTCTCTTCTTAAATAAGGCGTTAATAACCATGTTAAATACATGGATGTTGGGCTTACAACTCCCATTTTCCATTACTCTGAGCAGTTCAATGGCCATTGCGGTGTTACCAGCCTTGCAGAGTCCGTCTATCACAGTCCCATAAGTAACGACATTTAGCTCACACAGCCCTTCTCTTACTATCTTCCTAAACAATTCTTGCGCCTCAGTAATCCTGTTTTCCCGAAACAAACCCTTCAATGAGGTGCCAAAAGTGATTGCATTGGGAACATAACCGCGCTTGAAGAACCAACCCAGAATGGAAAACCCAAAATTAACCAGATTAGAGAGGCAAAAACTGTTAATAACAATATTCATAGTATATTCATCAACTGAAATCCCCGAATTGCAGATATCTTTGAAAAGCAAATGGCAGCGGAATACTCTTTCAGATTGACCACACGCGAAAGCAAATGATTAAATTGTTTCACACGAGGAAAAGGCCTCATTCTAGCCATATTCTCATACAAACTAAGAGCATCACTGAACCCATTAATATTTTCCAGCTCAAGCTTTATTTTCTCAGGGGAATTGCAATTTGCAACAGATTTTGTACCGAAACAACAAAAGACGGAGAGAAAACGAAGTGGGCTGTGAGGAGAAAAATGGAACTTATTACCTGATAAATGACAATTTGGGGAAGAAGTTAGAAATTGCCCCAAGCAGAATAATTGCCCCAAGAACTTGTTATCTTCATTCTCTACCGTCTGAATAAATCAGGCAGCAGATTCCTTTGGTGACTACACAGCAAAATTTTCACTCGATTAAAATAGAAATCTAAATTAATTACTGGCCAATGAAAATACTAGTTTTTGTTTATTCTTCATATTTATATTGCAACTACTAATAGTTTTCTCAATTAAACTCTATATGTATATGTATATGTATCTATGTCTATACAGATACAGATATAGATATAACCACAGGTATTGATAGTTGCAAATAACCCCCTGTTATATAAAATTTTGAGAAATAACCCCTGTGATTGCTCTATTTAATACCTAGTTAGTTAAATATGGGATAAAAAAAAATTGTTATTTAATACCTACAAGTATATTATAAATTTTAATTAAAAATAATGGTGAAAAATCGGCAAAGAATATGGAAATGATTAATATATGGATTTATAAACGAACGAGTAAAATAAAAATGTACAAAAATTATTGTGGAGCAAAAATACGGCTTATTCTTATATTATTTTTATATAAATTATGCTTGTACATAACTTTAAATAATCAAAAACTATTTTATAAGTATTTTTATGTTATTTAATTTGTAATTATGATATAACTTAAATAAATTTATTTAATAATAAATAATATATTCATAAATTATTAGAAGTTTTATTTGTTATTCATATAATATTCCATTAATACTTATAAATAATTTTTGAATAATTTTTAGATTATATTCAAATATTATAAATATTTATTAAAATAAAGTGTTATTCACCATCTATTATACAAATAAGTATAATATGAGTATTAAACGTTTTACTTCAAAAGTACAAAATAATATTTGGCGGTTAAGAATGTGTGCGGGAAACAAAAATATTTTTTAATTATTTATATATACGTATAATACGAATTTTATCTAGCAGAGATTTAATATTAAAAGTAGGAGTAGAATGAAATTTTCACCTTTATCTCTCAAATCTCCACTAGTTGGATTTTTATTTTATTTATATTTATATTTTTACATTTAATTTCCTAAAAAGTTTGAGAAATGACATTTATATATAATCTCTAATTAATCACTAATTATTGTATTGGTTATTACTACTATATATAAAAGTATGAATAACTTAAGGTGGAGCAAATTTTACTTTTGGCCCCATAAGCCTAGGATGTTTCAGTTTTGGTCCCATATGATTACTTTTCGTCCCATAAAAAATATTTATGTGCAGACGTCAAAAAACTAACAGAGAAAACCACATGTTTCGCACATGGCAATTGGCTTCATGGGAATAAAAGTGAGTATGGGATATAAATAGCAACGCTCCTAGTCTCATGGATCAAAAGTGAAATTTGTATGTTTATTTCATTTAGTTTTATTTTGAAATTATCTATATTATAACTTATATTTCTAAAAATTTAAAAATATTTTTTAAATAAATTAAACCTATTGAAATCAAAATCATCATTACTACAAATCAATTTGAAATACAAAAAATAATTCATTAAATTGACTGTTGGGTTTTTTTGAAATGAAAAGCTAATGGAATGTAATTTTTGGATTGAAAAATATCTTTATTAGTTTTTTGGATAGAAATATATATTTTAAGAAATGAAAAGCCAATTCGATGGCCTGCCTTTAAGTTTTTAATGGCATGACCTTTTTTGCAAGAATCGTTTTTATTACTGGACCATTTTGAAACATAGGAATCAAAATTGAAATGCCATCTCATCTCATAGGACCAAAAGTAAAATTTGCCCAATTAAGATATTTTATGATGACAAAAATAATCTTATACGAAAATGTGCATTTACATCATTAAAATTAGACTCCTACTTAGACACAAAATATAAAAGTGCAAAGAGATAAAATATACACTGAAAGAAAAGAAGATAATATGTAATTTTTTAATTGTTCTGTTGTGGTCGTCCAATTAATATTAGACTCCAAAGGAAATAGTCTAACAAATTGTATTACTTAAAACTTCAAGTAATTAGCAGATTACACCCTAAAATTACATACAATTGGCACAATACACCATAAAATTGAATTTTTGACTTTTTACACCATTGAAATAGGATTAGCTTCACCCTTTGCCATTTCCAAGTGAGAACTTCCACTGGAAAATCAGTTGGGTAGAAATGAATTGGGACATTTTTGTCTATTCACTTCCTCTCTACTAACTACATCTTATTCTATTATTGTGATTCAATCCTTTCTTCATTTTCTTGTTCCGGAGCCTCAACATCAATCACCCTAGTTCTTGGTTCTGATTGACACTCCACATTGATTGAGTCTTGGTACCATGGGTGGAATGGGACCTTATTTATCTTTTTTTTCAGATATTTCTGCACTTTCTGTGGCTTTTTGTTTTCCAAATGTGTTCCAGATTGAATCGTTGTTTCAAGATGAACTGAGTTGCAAGGAAGTGAAGTTGAGCTTGGGGACGTTGAATATTTGGTGAAGAAAGAATGGATTTTATGCGTTTCTACTGCACGTTGCATTTCCAGAAGATTTCTTTTTTCCACTGCTTTAAAAGATCATCGGCATTGATTGGCCAATGGGCAATGGCTATCTATTCTTTGTACCCAATTGTTTCTCTAGCTGCTGGTGCAGGTTGTGTAATAGAAGGAAAGGCCATTGTGGTGGTCTTTGTTAATTCACGATTATTTCGTTCTTTACCTTCAAACAGAGAAGAGAGTTAACTGAAATAAGGAAGAGAAGAATGGTCGAGGAAAAGGGCTGAAGTGTAAGGGGGAGAACAGAAAAACAGAAAATATGAGGGGAGGAAGAAGGGGGGAAGGGTTTACTATTATGGCATGGAGCGAAAGAGCGAATAGATAAAAACGTGCCATTTCTTCCCAATTGATTTTCTTATAGAAATTCCCACCAGAAATTGTTTGGGGGTGCAATCTGCCAGTTACCCACACTTTAACTTTGAAAATTCAGAAACATTACAAACTCATGATTTTCATTTACATTAACGATCCAACACTTGGGGGATGATAAGTATGAAGCAATTGAATTTGACAGAAATGATACTATTTTAGAAATGGAATGATAATAGAAAATGAATGATATGAGTATAATATCTTTATATGTTTGATATGTATAAAAAATGAAAAAGAAATAAAATCATCATTCCTTATTTAATTATAATCCCAATTAATAATTAAAAATAAATAATAAAATTAAAATAATATTATTTTTAATTATCCTTTAGAAGAAAACTTTTAAAATAAAATTATTAATCAATACATTAGGTGTAAATGAGTTTGTTATGGTATCAGTCAGTATTAAAATACATAATTTATTTTATAAAAAGAATAAAAACCCAACAAATAAAATCATTATACATCCTCATTTTAAGTAGCTTATGATTTTTTGTATTGGTTTAGTTTTATCAGGGTCTAGTGATGGGTTCGGGTAGAACCTAGATGCATTCTGAACTCATTTTGATTGGGGCGAATTTTCAAATGACAAAAACAGATCTCTAGATGGTCTCAAATTTTAGTTTTCAGAACTAAACACGACTCGATATAATATTGCATTTTTTGTTGTTATTATGTATGTATTTATATGATATATATGTATATATATATATATATATATATAGATGCATCCTGAACCCATCTCGTTTGGGGCGAATTTTCAAATGGCAAAAACAGGTCTATAGACGGTCTCAGATTTTAGTTTTCTGAACTAAACATGACCCGATAAGATATTGCATTTTTTGTTGTTGTTATGTATGTACTTATCTTTTATATATATATATATATGCCTATGTTATGTATATACTCATATATATAACATAAATAGAACTCTTATAATTAAAATAATAGTATAAAATTAAGAAGTATTTCTATATAAAAATAATAAATATGTTCAAAATATTAAATTTAAAAAAAATTAAACATGTTCATATAAAATTTGTAAATAATTAATTTTTTGTTAATAATATTATTTTATCATATTTAGAAAGCTATCGTGATGTTAATTTTTAAAAATATATTTTTAATATTTTATAATTATAAAGCGGGTATAATGAGTCCAACTCATTAGGTCTTGGGTTCAGGCCAAATTCAAATCCGGATTATAAAGATCTTGATGGGTCAGACTAGAGTTTTGGCAAACTAGACATAACCCGTTACATCCCTAAGCTTTATTGAACACTTTTCATAAATTCAGGAAAATAATTTTATCAAAAATAAATATATATTTATTCTTGATTGATTGCCCGTCTGAGAGAATGACTAATCCCATACTTTAGAAAATGAGATTCTTAAAATTTAAATATACTAAATATATATTTAAGAATGGATTTGAAATTTTTCATTTCATTCTCACTCAATTTTTTCATATCAATCATGTAATTAGTCTCTCTCATCATTATATGATTCTAATTGACACGATTCACTATTATTTGATTATCCTGACAAATTATACTTCAAATTTCAGAGTTATTTTATCCGGATAATGAGCAACATATTGGATAAACTCCAACCACTATATATTGCTAGTAATTGAATCAAGATGAATTCACTATCTCTCATTATAAAGAAAATTTTATGTTGAAGATAAATTGCTTCCTTATTAAATGTGAGTTTGTAATTTTCTTGAATTTATAAAATAAAAGTTTTAGGTATTTTTCATTAAATGTGAAGTTTGTAATAATTTTTAATTCCTAGAATTGAAGTTTTAGGTACCTTTAGGAGGTTATTCATTTAGAGTCTAAAACTAATGTTTTAATTGAAAGACAAGAAAATAATTAGAAAATGATCATATGCTCTTTGTTCTTTAAAGTATATTTATATTATTCTTTTATAGATATAGCTATAAAAATTATGAGCGCGTTAAAAAAAATTGAACCTTGTGAGAAAAATGTGAACAAAAAAAGATTATTGTCAATTACAAATATATTTGTTTTTAATTTAATTTGTTAAGATTTTTTTTATCTTATTAAATGTTCTTAAGGAATACTTTCCTTGTCATGTCAACAAGATAGGAGAACTTTCTCTATGATCTTAATTTGGTTATAAAAATTCAATGTACTTAGATATATTTTATTTCTTTTGTTTATTTTCCAAACATATCATTTATTCTTCTTCCGCACCCTCTGTGGTTATGTACTTGTTTGAGAATAATTGTTCTTTGACAATATTTCAAGTTCTATCTTTTTACTTCTATTTGTTTTTATATTATCGAAGTCAATTATTTTGTTCATTAGTTGTATATTGTCATAATAGAAATATTATTGAGAACATGTAATTCTTATTTATTTTTTAATTTGAAGATTGTAAATTATTAAGTATTTATCACCTTTTACTTTTTTATCCAATAAAACAAAAATAGTTTCAAGTCAAAATTCTAACATATTGACCATAGAATATAGTTTTCTGGAATTCTTATTTGCATTATAAAGAATGCCATTATTTTTATTTGTTACTTGATATCTGATATCTACATTGACAAATTCCTTCTAAATAGTACGTAATATACATAATCTAGTTTATATACTTTTTAAAAATTATTGTTTTAGGGTACTTTATTTTTTATTCTTGATATTTAAAAAGATATCCATTACTAGAACACATTTGAACTTAATTTATTAACTTAGCAAAACAATCTTAACATATCTATTATTTTTTTTAACATTTGATTTAAGCAAGACCCAGTAACATATATACACATTTAACTCAATAAGATAAATAATAATAATATGTAAAGAAAATACCGATCTTCTTGAACTTAATTTAGGTTCAGCTCAATTAAAACTTATTCAATTAGATCACTGAACAATTAAACAGAACTACTATTTTAAGTTAGTCAATTTTTTGACAATTCTCTACTATTATTCTCATCATTTTAAAATTCAAAGCCTTTCCAAAAATATTTATTGAGATCACAAAAACAGAATTTTTGCTAATACTCTTTATTCATTTCAAAAAATATAAAAATCAAGTATTTCATGAAGAAATTTAATAAAAAACCCCGATTTTTTTTCTTTTAAATTTTCAAAATTTTAGAAATCCATTTTGGAATTAAACTGTTAATTCTAAATTGAATAAAATTATTTTATGAGGAAATTTGAAATTATTAATCCCAAATTTAGAATAGACACAAAAAGAAAATGGTACATTTATATGTTTTTTATTATCACGTGATGATTCTAGTTAAGTATGTGTGAATGGATGATCTTGGATCCATGACCAATGTGATTGGATTTATTTTATGTGTATTAGGATTTTGATAATGGATTTTAATTAAAACGAGGCTTGTGAGTCTTTTTCTCTATTTTTCTCAACGTATTTTCTATCTCCCTCTTATGTAGATCCCCCTTGGACTTGATCTAAAGTTTCTTATAAGATAATAATTATAATGAGTGTAGCATAGTTGGTGAGGTTTTCTTTTTATATTTTTGGTGAACAATATATGAAGGAGCAAGATAGAGAAACGAGACAAGAAGACCCATGTATGCATTAGATGCATATATGAATATTACTGTTTCATTATCACCATAGATTGACCAATGCGATTGGATTTATTTTATGTGTATTAGGATTTTAATAATGGATTTTAATTAAAACGAGGCTTGTGAGTCTTTTTCTCTATTTTTCTCAACGTATTTTCTATCTCCCTCTTATGTATATCCCTTTGGACTTGATCCAATGTTTCTTATAGGATAGTAATTATAATGAGTGTAGCATAGTTGGTGAGGTTTTC
>CM033114.1:16144603-16224908 GCA_019321725.1 Paulownia fortunei
AATCAATTGGTTGACATATTTACCAAGGCTATTGGTGCACAAAGATTCACTGCATTAAAAAAGTCATTTTAGTGTTTTCATTCTGTGAAGTCATGTTCAGTCAATTGTTGGAACACCATAATGAACATCATCGTATGTAGATTGTGATATAGCTGATACGACTTAGTCTTTATTTTTTGATTCATGCATCTCATGTTAGGGCTTGCATTAGGAATATTACATTGAAAAGTATAGTATGATCAGATTTTGAAATTTATGATTCTAAAATCTCAATTTTGAATGACAATTTTAACCATTTTGACCTTGAACTTATATAGACTTCAAAAAAATTCCATGTTTAATTGTGCTTGAATTTTCTAAAATTGAAAACTTAGAGGCCTTTGATAGAAAAAGTTACCTATTCTTAGGAGTGAAAGCTATTTATGAATAATCTAGAACTAGGTATTACAAATATCTAGAGGACAATGTACCATGAAAAAAGCTACCATAGGTGCTAGAGTGAAAACTACTGACTAGCAAAATCCATGTTCTCAACTCATGTTAAAATAATGTGATGAACATTGTATAATAAAAAATTAATGGTTTATAATTTCAATTCTTTATTGAACTAATTTTTGTGTGATAAATTTGTGTTTGGAATGACACTCTGATGGAATTCTAAGTTTATTGTCAAAATGGATTAAATGTTGAATTTCTTAATTGATGTTTTGGAATTATGAGATGTGAAATATGATTAGTGGCGTATTTATTTTTAGTATATTCAGATTTGCATTGTATGGATTGTATAATAGGCACATCTTTATAGGATTTTATTTTTATTTTCTCATACATCAATAAATGGATAAATATAGAAGTTACTTGGACTATTAAGTTAGAACAAATCTGACTTATCTAGATTCCTATTTTTTAGACTCCTTGCACAAGTGAAAAATGTGTGATTGGTGGAGAAAGAGTACTAAAAGATGGAGCCTAGATTTTAAAAGAAAATTTTGCACTTAAGGACTCTATTTTTGGCAGGAATTTCATTTTCACCTAGGGTATAAATAAGACATTAACCTCTTTTTGTTCTATCACTACAAACCCTAAATTTACAGTCGTAAATTTCCCTCTGCCATTTTCTCTTCCCTTTCATTATTTCTCTTGTTCATGCAAAGGTTCAAACCTGACAAGTTCCCAAAATGAGACTATTCCCCAAATATAGAAGAGGTTTCTTACAAAGAAATAAAAAAAAAACATGAGTCATCTGGGATTCAAGCAAAAAGGGGACGACAACAACCTCTAGCCGCCAGAACACCTCTAGCATTGAAAAATCCTCTACAACCAGAGGTAGATATTGTGCATTTGGCCATTGAATATCAACCACTAGAAATCATTTCTACCGCCTACATGGGAGAACTAACCGTTGAAGGAGAGCAAGGCGCTGAACTTACTTCATAAGGGTTTTTCTTCCACATACCAATGCCATCTCTAGCTAACACTATTGAGGTTGCTAAAATCTTGATGGATTTTTAGTAAGGGCAAGCTCCTGATCCTGTTCATGATGTAACTGACCTATTCCTGATTCAGTTCCTCAACCCTCTACTCACCACTCCATATCCTCAAACTCTATGAAAGTCATTGTGCAACAAGAAAGCACTAGTGGTGTTCCTATTCCCAACTCTGTTTGAACATGAGGTAAGACATCCCAGACTCCAGTGGCTTCTTGACAGGACCTTGACTATCACTCAAAAGAATCTGATTCACAAGGTAACACTCCTATCTCTATGTCTAATAATTATTCTGGAAAGTTTGCTCAAGGGCCTGAAATGTATATTGAGGGTGAAAGACTTAAGGTGAATAAGGTTGTTTCTCGTAAGTTTCACACTGATTATGTTACAAAAATGTGGGATTTTATTTCTCAAAGGAAAGTTTGGTCTGAAAGATCAGTTAGGGTAAGTTACTTTAAGGATAGAGGTTTAGATTTGGTATTGATTGATAGACAACTTATTGGTAATGTTAAGGATATCGAGCCTTATATGACTAAGGTTGTTAAGTGATTTTACTGCAATTTGCATAGTGACATCAATAACGCTGATTCTATAAAGTATGGACAAGTTTATGTTAGGGGAAATATTTATTTCTTTATAGCTCAATTGGTTAATGAATATTTGGGTACTCCTCAAGTTATGTCTGTTGAGTTACCAACAAACTTTATTATGATCATTAGGGAATTAACTTGAGGAAATATGAATGTTTGGCCTAGAAACACTACCACTTTCCCTGCTGCACAATTGACACTTAAGTCTGTTATTTTTCACAAGGTAATAGTGACTAATTGGACCCCCACAGCTAATCATACTGTGATTGTTAAACATCAAGCTGTGTTGCTTTACTGCATTATGAATGGGCATCCTTTTGATCTTGATAGGCATAAATCATAAGGACTATAGCTAAGCATGCTAAGGTAAAATCTACTTCTGGTCATTTGCCATTCCCATCCTTGATCTATAATTTGTTGGTTTCTCAAGGCCTAAAGAAACTTATGACATAACAACTTGAGTATATCAAGGTTGATTATTCTGTGTCTACCAAACTTGGTAAGTTTAAAGGTCATCTAGAGGACATATCCACTCATGTTCCATCATCTATTGGAACACGTCTTAGAACATCTACTGCTCCTTCATCTTTTGAGGATCTTCTTAGTTGTTTGGAAAGATAGTTACTTATAGTTAGGCAACATATTTGGGAAAAGGCAAGTTAAAGAATAGAAAGTTGTTCATCTTATTACCCAACTTAAAAGCAAATCTCCACAAGTTATTGCTACATATCCTATTCCTCTTGGTAGTTCAGATTTTGCTTCTCAAGCTTCTAGGGATCCTTTGGCATTTTTCGCTAAAAAATGGGGAATCAGTTGTAGAAGAATATGTAGGGGTAGAGACTACAAAAGTTGGCACTTCAGATATAGGAGGAGTTCAAAGCAGTTGATACTGATATTGTTGCTTCTGCAAATGTTGGAGGTGAAGCAACGGATGAGGAGAATAAGAAGCTGAAGCTGATAAGGAAGCCTGAATCTATTAATATTTTGATCTTGATTAATGATGTTTTCATTTGATTTTTCTAATTTGATGATATAATTGAAACTATTTTAACATTGTGGTGTTTTGAAGTTTTTGATGTTTTTATTGAATAATTAATTAGGGAAGGTATTTTGAAAGAGATTTTTTGCCTATAATAGTTGGCAGACTTTTGTGCTGGTTTTTTATTACCCTTGAACAATGTTCTATCTGCCTTAGTATTTTATTTAGTGTCATGTCCAGTTCCATGTTTTACCACAGGTTTTGTGAATATAATTGTTTCTTCTGTGTTTGTGATATTCCTTGCTAGAACATGAATACATGAACATTTTTTCAAAAACTAAGGTAAGATTGTTGGTTTTGATAAAAAAAGCCAAAGGGGGAGATTGTTAAGTCCATGACTTATTTTGATTGGCAATATTTATGCAAAATGGTAAGTTTAATTTATTAAGTCTTTTAAGTAAGGTAAGTTAAGTTTTTCATATTTAACAAAAGTTTTAATGCAACTTTAACTCTTGATTATTTATTTTCTTATAGGAATCAAACTTCTTCTACTTATCATATATTGAATTGATTTATTAAAGATAAGCTTGTAGAATTTATGGAAATAAATCTACAAGATATCTTCTAATAAATCTACGTCTAATTGGAAGGAAGAAGAATTATTATAGACTTACCTTATCAAAGAAAGACTTGGTGGATTTTCCACCATTCTAAAGGAACGTGTCTTGTTGTTTATAATAGGAAATTAATTTGTAGTTAAACTCTAAGATTCAAGATGATGCATAGAAGAGTTATGATAGGAAAGTTTTTGTAATAGACTAGGAATCTTTCGATGTAATAGTTTAGGAATTAACTAATGTAATTTGTGTATTTAAACACAAACTTGCGTTAGTTTGTACTGTTGATTTTCATGAAGAAATCCAAAGATTAAAAGGCAAAATATTCCTCTCTTGTGTTTATTCGATTTGTGATCTAGGTTCGAGCTTCTGGTCAGCACTAGAGGTTCAAGTCTATTCCATACTATAGTGGAATATCATATTGAACATCCTTCGGGAGAAGGAGGTGAGTTCTCGAGAGAAAACGTTCTATTGTATAATGATAGTCAACATTGAAGGGAGTTCAATAAGGCAAATTTAAGTTGAGGGGATCTCGCAAACAAGTCCACTAATGAAGCAACACAAGAATGGCATCAAAACAAAGAGGGAGTCTTTATTTTTGTTTTTATAAGTCTAATTATTGTATTATGTTAAATTTTTACTAATAGTAAATTATTTTCTCTCTGAGCATGGTCTCAAAGAATAGGATATTTAATATCCGAACCTCGTTAAAATTGTTCGTTTTAATTTTAATTCCGATGTACATTTTGTTCTATGTTCTAACTTGTATTAAAATATTAATTGGAACATAATGAATTTGACGAACTGATTAACTTGAACTAAATAAACAACAGATTCTAACATTGAGTATCACCATATCTTGTTTTGGAAACTGCAGAGTTGAATTGATCAATTTTTGAAAATGTTGTGTCTATATTCTGATAAAGCGGATATGCAGTTCTTTTGTGTGCATGTTAATTTCAGAAGCACCATTTATTCACTTGTTTACACTATACTTTTCGAAAGCATAAGATTTGGAATTCACATTAGAGGAAATTGACTGAAATTAGAACATATCTTGATTTTCACATTACGTGTTCAATATATGTCGTCAACAAAATGAGTACATCATATATAAACTTTTGCTCATGTTGGTTTTTGAATTTTGATCATTAACCTCGACTTTAAAATAACTTTTTTAGCAAAATCAACTTTTGATATAAGTCTAAACTAATTCTGGAGAATGAGGGCCTTATATCATTACACACAGATATAAGAGCCCTGTAAATTATTTTTTTTCAGTTTTTGTGGTTGAAAACAACATTGTTTTTTCAGTTTTTCCTTCCAAACACTACAGCGCTTCAATACAGTGAAAGTACGGTTTGTTATTGCCCATGGTCGTCTAGTTTAGATGTAACTTGCAGAAAGACATGTATGGTGTCAACTACTTTTTCTAATAATATCTATTTCCTAATGTTTGCATCAAACAATATCAACTATTTATTTCAATTAATCAATTTTCCATCTTACTCATATAAAGATCATAAAACTAGTTTTAATATCTACCAAATGACCATGATGAGATAGGGGCCACGATGAATGATGTTTGAGGCATCGGAGTAAGAATCCTTTCCTAAAAATTATAATTTTGGCCAGAGCACATGATCGACACATGATCATTTAATTTGGAATTTTTTATTTTTCTACTGAATTGGATGTTGTGGAGAGAGAAGTTTAGGTAGGTTGAGTCAGATACTTAGGGGGGCAAAAAGAACCCACGGGGTTGTGGGCTCGCAAGATTCATTTTGCATCTTCTTGTCTCATTTCCAATTTTAACAAATTAAGACAATAAACCAAATGAACAACTTATCGTACATTAAATTTTTAATTTATCAACTAAATTTAAAACACGTATTCGCAAAGGTATTAAGAATGTTTAACCTCAGGTCTAATACCACTATTGGATTTGCACAATTCAAGAATACCTTGCACGGTGTAAATTTAAAATTTTAATAAACATACATCAAGTACATATTGGGTATCCCATAACTTATGTGATTGATCATGTTAAGTGATTTTAATACAACTATAGGAAAAAGTTCAACACTTTATACCTAAAAGCCTTCAGGTTGGTGGAGATGCAAAGAAATGACTCAGGCCACTTTATCTCTACAATCATGTCGCAAAGCACAAAACTCCAAACCCCTCTTTAGATTGATTCGCTTGGAACCTTAGTTGTTATCCCTCTAAGCGTATCCACACGTCGAATGTCCACTCCCAATCGCTCTTATGCAATTAGGAAATTATTCAATAATATAGCCTAAAAGGACCAAATTACAACAAATTGTGCTAGGTGTTCTTCAATTGATTCTTAATTCAAATTGTAAAGAAAGAATTAAAGAAGACTTAAATTGGGAATTAAAGTTTGAACACTAAGAGATAGGGAAGAGGCCGATTTCGTGTTGGTTTTTCTCTCAAAAACTTGCACAAAAATTTTCTCAAGATATTGTCAGCTACTTATTGGCACCCCCTTAATTCACCACATTGAATGAGATGTCCAATTACACGACATTCTACCACAGAATTTTCTTATTTCTAGTTCAATTTCTTGGAAGAATAAGAAACAATCCGTTGTGTTGGATTTCTATTATTGTTTTGTTGTCCAATTAGTATTAGACTCTTAATAAATAAAGTTACAAAAATACCTAAAGCTCCTATTCTAGGAATTAAAAAAATTTACAAACTCACATTTAATGAAAAATACCATAAACTTGCATTTCATAAATTCAAAAGGTATTATATACTCACATTTAATGAAAAATGAGGAAGCAATTATCTTCAACATCACATTTTCTTTCTGAAGAGAGATACTAAATTTATTTTGATTCAACTACTCACTATTAGCTATATGTAGTAATCAAAGTTTAAAGAGTATCTTCATTCATAATTTGGATAAATTCATATGAATTCTTAAGTTTGAAGTATGACTTACTGAGACAATTAAATAGTAATGAATAATGCAAAATAAAGTTTTAGAAAGAGACTAAGTGTTGGACTGCTAATTTTTATGAAAACGTGAGATTGTAAAGTTTTTTGAATTTTTAGAGTAGAAGCTTAAGTATTTTTGTTAGCTAGGCTATTCCATTTAGAGTCTAATTGGACTACAAGAATAATTAAAAATTCACTTATTATCTTTTGTCTTTAAAATATGTTCATTTCTTTGTACTTTTATGTTTCATTTCTAAGTAGGATTTGAATTCTAATAATTAGCATTAAACCATTTACTTATTTACCACAAGATTTCTATAAATAAATATTTTCTGATAAGGTTATTTCTCTCATCATTAAAATATTGAAAAATGTTTTAATACTTAATTATTAATTAATTAAAGACCATATATTATAGATATAGTTATAGCAATAGATGAATACAAGTGACATTCATGTTAATTAAATGTAAAAATATAATTATAAATAAAATAAAGATCCAATTAGTTGAGAGATAAGGGACTCTACCCCTAACCTAATTAACCATTATTAACTAATACCCAACCATAGCTCAGGGCAATGGTACCTCGACTGTTTTTTTCAAGTCTCTCACTCCCCTTCTCTTTTTATAATTGTGCCAGAAGTTCTTTCAACGGGGATTACGCAACTTATCCATTAATAATCATTGTCTGCAATATCATTCCGCATGGGAAATCTTGGTTTCACACCTTTCTTACGTGGATAATATCTTAATTTTTTCTAAGGCTTGTGAGCAACGGGTAGAGCTTCTGGGGCCTAAGGAGGGTCATTCTGAATTGAATTGCATTGGACAGCTTGGGAGTTTTTCAATTTTTAGAATAGAATTTTTTAAGTATTATTGTTAGCTAGGCTGTTTCATTTGGAGTTTCATACTAATTCCACGACAAGAAAATAATTAAAAAAATTACATATTTTCTTTTTTCTTCAATATATGTTTATCTCTTTGCAATTTTATATTTCATGTCTAAGTAGGAATCTAATTCTAATTATTAGGATTAACCGAATCACTTTTTATCATTAAGTTTCTGTAATTACATATTTTTATATAAGGTTATTTCTGTCATTATAGAAATATTAAAAAACGTAAAATACTTTAAGCTCTTCATACTTTTATATATCGTAATAATTAATAACTTATTTATTAATTATTTAAAGATTATATATTAATGGTATAATTATAGCTATAGATGAACACAAGTGACTTTTTTAGAAATTAAATACAAAAGTATAAATGTTAAAAATTCAACTAGTCGAGATAAAGGTAAATATGTCATTCCTACCCCTACTTTAACATTAACTATATAACTCAGAGGTTTATTTCTCAAAATTTCAAATTACAATCAATTTCTGTGGTGAATGCAAAAGCCTGATATAGATATAGCTCGTATTTTCAGTTCCCAATAATTAGTTTAGATTTCTACTGCATTGTCCATACGGAATCTGCTGCCTCAGTTATTCGGAAAGTAAAGAATGAAGAAGATAAAGGGCTTCTTGCTTGGAGCAATTTCTAACTTCTACTTCTTCCCCATTTTGTTATGAATCAGGTAAATTACATTTTTTCTCTCATACCCCACTTGTACGTTTTTCTCTCCGTCTTACGTTATTTTGGTACAAAATCTGTTGCAAATTGCAATTCCCGTGAGAAAATCAAGCTTCAGCTGGGAAATATTAATGGGTTGAGTGTAGCAAACTAAAATAATTTGACATTCTATTTCTTAACTTGATTTACAGGGTCTATATATACAAAGTTGCTCTTAATTGACGTACAGAACATCTACAGACAAGAAATAGATGGAACAATTTTTTTAATATCAAGACTACGGGTACAACAGTCTGTTACGTTGGTTTTATAAAAAACAATTCGTATGTAATATTTGATTTATTTTCAAGTATTTATATTACTTTTTATGTATTTATCTTGAAATTTTATTGATAATAGTAAAAAGAGAAGAAAATGGAAAGAAACATAAAACTTGGTTAAAATTTAGAAGAATCTATTTTACGGTGTTACTGAGGGCAATGTTCATATTTCAATCATAACTCTTTGTTTCAATATTATTTTGACTTGATTCATAAACCATTGAAAAACTAAGAGATAGCTCTATAACTTTTATGTTCACTATAAAATCCATTTCTTTTAATTTCAATTAAAAAAAATTAGATTAAAAAGTCTGCACTTAATTAAAACTGTCTAGTATGAAACATCTTGGTATTATAGACATAAAGTTTTTCACAGATTTTATATCAAGTTGATTTAAGTGTATGAAAAATCAAGATATAGAGCTACAACCCATTAGAAGACACCAAAAATAAATTCATCCTAAAAATAGGTTAAAAATGAGTTGAAAATAGTTGAATACTGTCAAAGCAGGAGAAAAGCTGAAGTAACCATGCCTAGGCGCTGCCAGACACATGATAACGGACAAAATGATAATCGATGGAGATATGGATCAGTTCGGAATGAAATATAGAATTAGCATAGAGATATGTTGCACATATATTATCACAAAAAATTTGTGGAGCATATAAACATGAGACTTGTAATTAAGTTTTTAACCTAAAGCACCTCCGCAGAGCAAGATGCAAGATTTCGGCTTCGGTGGATGAGCATGTAATGGACTTTAGCTTCTTTGAACACCATGAAATCTCATTACCAACAAGATAGACAATGTACATCAAAGTGGAAAAATAATTATCACAATTGCCCGCTCAATCGGCATCAGTGAAAGGCAGTGACATAAAGTTTTGACTCGTTTGAGTAAGAGACCATGACGTAAGATATATTTATAGTATTTATGGACTTTAAGTTGTTCGTTCATGTAAGGTCATGTTTTATAACTCGGATCAATATAAATTGTTGGATTGTATCTCTTAAGATATAATTGCAATCTAATGGTTAAAACACATTTATGATCGGTGATATCCACTCAATACCTTTTCAAACTTAAAAGTTTTTTCATTAAATGGGAGGCATCTTTTCAATTTTAATGCATTTTATTAAATTGAATTTTTTTTTCAATTTAACCCATTAATCCAACAATAAATAGGTCTAGAAAATCGCTTTTGGATATTGCTCATTGCTTACTGTGTTATTAGGAAAAAGAAAACGTCCCCATGGTATACTTCTTTCTATTATAGCTTTTGAGTTGATAGCGTTTTGTAATTCTAATTGGGCAAGAAGTCCAGTTAAATGGCATTCTATCACATGATTTTTTATCTTTCTTATTTCTAGTCCAATTTCTTGAAATTGTAAAAAACAGTCCACTGTATTAAACTTCAATTATTTTCTGGTCGTCCATTTAGTATTAGACTCCAAATAAATAACCTACCAAAAGTACTTAGAGCTTCTCCTACTCTAAGAACTGAAAAATGTTACAAACTCATATTTTATGACAAAATACCTAAAACTTCTATTTCATAAATTCAAAAACATTACAAACTCACATTTAATAAAAAATACCTAAAACTTCTATTTCTTAATTCAAAAAAATTACAAACTCACATTTTATGAGAAATGAGGTAGCAATTATCTTCAACATCAAATTTGTTTCTAATGAGATATACTGAATTTATTTTGATTACTAGCGATATGTAGTGGTCAAAGTTTATACATAGTATGTTTGTTCATCATTTGGGTAAATTGATTTGAACTCTGAAGTTTAAATATGATTTGGTGAGACAATCACATAATATTGAATAATAAAAAATACAATTTTACAATAAATATTAGAATTATATAATAATAAGAGAGACTAAGTGTTGGACTTTTCAATGTCTATGAAAACTTAAGTTTGTAATTTTTTGAATTTTTACACTAGAGATTTTAGTTATTCTTATTAGTTAGGCCATTTCATTTGGAGTCTAATACTAATTGGATGACAAGAGAATAAATAAAAAAAAATTACATATTATCTTTTTTCTTTAAAATATTTTTATCAATTTGTAATTTTTTATGTTTCATTTCTAAGTAGGAGTCGAATTTTAATGAATAGGATTAAACTAATTACTTATTTAGCATAAGATTTCTATAAATAAATATCTTCACTTAAGGTTATTTCATCATAAAAAAATTTAAAAAACTTAAAACACCTTAAGATATTCACATTTTAATATATATTAGTTAAATAAAACAATAGTTAATACTTAATTATCGTTTAATTAGAGATTGTATATTATAGATATAGTTATGGCCATGGATGAATACAAGTGACTTTCTGATAATTAAATGTAAAAGTACAATTATAAATAAAATAAAAATCTAATTTGAGATATAAAGGCAAATATATCATCCTATCCATACTTTAATCATTAACTATCAACCATACCTAAGGGTTTTATTTGTTAAAATTGCATACTATAGGGAGTTATTTGCAAGGTTCAATTTGAGGTGGTAAATACAAAATGCTTAATATTGATATGAACAAAAATTATAACAAATATAGATATAATATAAACATAGTACACCTCGTATATATAACCCATTTTAAACTTAATAAACATAACTCTACTTTGACCAAAATTTATACTTAAAACCTATTATTTACCAAAAAGTTATTTTCTTAGTACTGATTTAGAAATTATAAAGTTTAAAAATTATAAAATTTATTAATTTATTCATTTTCTTAATACTGATTTAGAAATTATATCAATGAAGACAATGAAACACCGCAGTGGCAATTGAACTGCTCAGACTAATGGAAAAAGGGAGTTGTAAGCCTAACATCCATATATATAGCACGGTTATTGATGGCTTAGGTAAGGATACAATGATAGATTCTGCCTTGAAGATTTTTGATGAAATTTCTGAAAAAAGGGGTCAGGCCTAATGCTGTCACTTACACTGCTTTGATTTGTGGCTTATGTAATATGAGTCGTCGGAGAGAAGTGAATATGTTATTAAAGGAGATGATAGACTGCAAAATATATCCAGATGTGATGGCATTCACTACTATTATTGATGCTTTATGTAAGGAAGGTTTGGTGGATGAAGCCGAAGATGTACTCCACATCATGATGCAGAAAAATGTGGTTCCTGATTTAGTCTCCTACAATTGGTTGATGGATGGATATTGTTTGCAAGGACGACTGGATGAAGCTAGGAATGTTTTTTTGATTCAATGGCTGGCAAGAACATTGCTCCTGATATTTTCAGTTTTAACATCTTAATCAATGGATATTGCAGGAAGATGAAGATAGACGATGCCAATGCATCTCTTTCACGAGATGTCCCGTAAAGGGTTGAAGCCCAATGTGGTTACATATAGCTCCATATTACAGGGGCTGTTTCGTTGTGGAAAATGTTCTTGTGCGCTCAAGCTTTTCGATGAGTTGCAAGCTGCTGGGCTAAAACCAGACATCTATACTTACTGTAATTTTTTGTATGGACTGTGTATGAATGGGCATGCCGAACAAGCATTGCTGTTGTTGGATGCGTTGGAGCACAAAGGAGAACATCTTCATATTACTTACTACAGCACCATCATGGATGGATTCTGTAGAGCTAAAAAACTTCATATAGCTCCAGCTATTTTCAATGATGTCCCCTCTAAAGGATTAGAACCTGATGTGGTAAGCTACACTATCCTGATAAGAGGATGTTGTGAAAATGGGCTACTGGAGGAAGCTAAAGATCTTGTTTTGAAGATGGAACAGGCAAGTTTGTTGCCGAATGGGGTTTCCTACAATGCTATTGTTCAGGAAAATCTAAAGAAGGGCGAATATGATGATGCAGTAAAGTTTATTGAGGAAATGAGTGCTAAAGGATTCTCCCCAGATTCATCTACGTTCGCCTTGCTGCTTGATTTACTCGGGACAATGGAACACAACCCTACTCTTTTAAAAATGATTCAAAAGTTGGGTCCAATTACTTTGAAACGAAACCCATGAGCCAAACAACTTATTTGTCTGTCAATCATGCGAAAATGAGGATGAAAATATGGATTATTTGTTCTGTATATGTCCGCCCATATGGCAAGCAGGTGCTGACTTTCTATTCTCTTGAATTAGGAGTTAAATGAAACGATTGATAAAATTCAAATTATGCAGTTTCTCTGCTACTGTTCACAGTACATGGAAGGAAATCTAATATTGAATCAGAAGCATGGTATAAAATGCATAAAAAACAAAAAGTATTGCTGTGGATATCTTCATAGCTTGACGACTGAAGTAGCTGTCGAGAAACTCGTGACATATGTATTAAAGAGAAGGACTAAGGATACACATATGGTGGATTCGGAAGGTGCATGAGTAAGAAAGGTGTTGTTCCAAATAACTTTGAAAATGATTTTGATTTCTTTAGAGTTGTAGACTAATTTTAATTGTGTTAGAGACAAGACTTTTGTCCTTTTATCTCTATTCATTTCTAAGATCTTTTATCTCTATTCATTTCTAAAATATTTTATCTGTATTCATTCATGATCTGAAAACTCTCATGTTAAAAAAGATTTCCGTTTGGAAATATTTCTTCTTAAATATGTGGACATGTATTTGAGGAACCATCATTTTTGAGGAACCAAAATTCAAATTCTTGTATGTTTGCGTTAATGTTTAGCATAAATGGAATACCCATGAGCATTTACGCCCATTCATGAATGAATAATTTATACAGGACTGATCCCTCAAAGTTCTTTGAAATTAAAAGGTTCAAAATTATTACGTGTATTTTTTTCATAATGAAAAAGATAGAATGCGTGTAATATGTATCAACTTAAATTAATTATATATGTGAACCACATGTAATGATATTTGTATCTAAAATTAAGATTTTCATATAATTTTATTTTCAAATAAAAATAAAAAATAAAATAAAAATCATTAACCAAATTATGTAAATGAATATATGAAGAAGAAGATAAACACTTATAAATATATAATTTAAAAAATGAAAAATTAAAGATATATATATATATATTTATATGTATATGTTATCGAAGGAAATAATATCATTATCCATAATTTAATGAATAACAAAAGTTTGATAAACAAATGACTTAAATAGATAAAAATGTTATATGTAAAAGTCAGCTCCTCTTTCACCTTGGTAAAAATTAAAAAAATAAAAACTGTGAAAACAAACATATATGTAACTAAACCACAAGCAACTAAGCTCCTAAACAAATTGAGTAAACATAATGATCTATATTTACTATATAGTTAGCGTGTCTAAAGATAAAATTATAAAAATAAAATGAATCTTTCACTTGTTTCTTTTAGTAAAAGGGAAGATAGAGAATTAAAATTATTGTTCTTAGGAATGCTCAAAATAATATGGAAAATTTAAGAGAGCATCACGCTAGTGCTATTCATCGATGATCATGACATTATACTATGTTTATCTAGTATATTTTTTTTTCTTTTATTGAGTAAATTAAAGCTAGTAAATTAAATTTATTATGAATCGACTACATATATATATATATATATATTTGATTTTGATCATGTGATTTACGAATCAGTTTTTTTGTCAGCAAAGTCTTAATTAGCTAGTTATACTTTATTTTTTTTATATAAACAACAAAATATTTATATTATTGCAAACGTGTTATTATTTTGTCCTTTATTTTTTATTTCTCTACTATTGTCTCTCTAGTTAAGAAGGAAAAGGAGAGAAAAAGATGAAGAGAAAAAAAAAATGAAAGAAGAGCACCTAGAGAGAAAAGAAAAGCATAGAAAAAAAAAATCAAGTGTAAAATTGATATTACACCCCAATTTTTGACAATTGACCAAATGGTCAACTTACACCTGCGATCAATGTCAAATTTCAATTCGTCATACAGTGGATATCTAGTGGAATGTGGATATTAATTACTTTTGACATATATTTAGATGAGATAGAGTGGAAAAGTACCAACATATTAAATTTAGTATAAACAAATATTCATATTGTAGATATCCATTAACATACTTTTGTTATGGATGTATATTTTGAACTTGTAAAATTATATTCATATTTTTTAGCAGAACTAATAAAAAATGCATGTCTTACACGTAAAAAATTATGATTGCCAAAAGTATATTTTGAATAATAAAATTGTTGTCTTATTTTTTAATTACATTTGAATATTATTAATATCTAAAATTATTTTTAACCCCGGGCATTTCAAATATTGTCCTTTTACCCTTAATGGTTTATTTACAGAAAATATGGTTAATAAATAAAACAACCTAGCTAAAATTATTACATGTTATATAGATTTAATTCAATAAAAATTTAAAATATCCATAGATAATGAATTAAACAATGTTCCGATCAATCCAATAAATTATTTATAAAACAAAACTATTGATTATTAAAACCAAAGTATACAAAGTAAATTCTTACTCTACTGGCTATGACTATTATATTTCTTATGCACTAGTCTTCTTCTGTTTGATCATGACAATTTGAGTATCCTCTTTTATTTGATTTTATAAATATTTTTTTTTATTCTCAAATATTATTCCTTTCTTCTCCTCTTTAATCGATAAAATGCTGACAATGGAATAAAGTCGTGAATGAAAGAGTATTAGTTCTGAATTTATTTCTTTTTTTTATGGTTCTGTAGTATAAATTTAAAGTCAATTTAAAATTTTGAGAAATTAAAGGTAAAGTTAAACAAAATAATCGAAGTGTTTGTTCAATGAATTTCATATTTTCTTAGGTTGTATTTGGATGAAATAATTTAAATTTAAGTGGAGGATTTCAAATAACTACTTATAAGATAGATTTGAAATCCACCACAATAACTCCAAAAATAGTTCAAAATAGAAGTTTAAAAATTTAAAATCTATTATTTTATGACATTATCCAAACAAATTCAATGTATTTGTTATTATAGATTTAAAATCCTTGATTCAAATAAGTTGTTCTAAAAATCTTTTGAGTTGATGAAAAATAAAATTTAGAATAAAGAGAAAAGAAAAAAAATTGAAAAGAGAGAAAAATAGGTGAATAAAATTGCATTGCATTAGCACTATTTTAGGTACATGGTTATAACAATCAGGTTAACAGGCACTGCAATGCACATGTATAAAATGACACCAAAGGTATAACTCCAATTTGTCTAGAAATTGATCAAAATTAATAGACACCAAAGGTAATCTTGGTAGTATCGTGTTTTTATTTTTATAAAATGACATTAGCTTTTTCAAATTTAAAATAAATTGTAATTTATAGAAGTGTCAGCATAATTATTCAAATAAATAAAATATTTGTAATTAAACTAAATTTCAAAAAATATCAAATATACTTTATTTTTAATATAGTTTTTGAATTTAAAAAAAGTACTCATACTTTTGATTTTGAATTATATAGTGATCATGTTATTCATATATCATGTTAAAGTTGATATATTAAACTCTACAAGAAACCTATTTATTTATTGCACAATTATATTCTTAGTATTGATTGGGAAATGTATAATTTTAACAACCTATAGATCTTATAAATTTGTAAATATATCAATTAGTAAGGTTTAACTAAGAGTAATTAATATCAGTACACAAATGAAAAATAAAAAAGCCTTCTTTTAAATGCCCAAAAGTTAATTAAGATTCCTATTTAATTCGACTGAAAATTCTTCCCCTAGTCCCAAACGAATCTGCTGCCTGAGTTTTTGTCGCAGTAAAGAATGAAGATAAAGGGCTCTTGCTTGGGTCATTTTCTTCATTATTCCAGATTTTGTTATGAATCAGGTAATTTCAATTTTCCCACTCGAAACCCACTTCTCTTTCTCTCTGTTTTTCGTTATTTCGGTACAAAATCTGTTGCAAATTGCAATTCCGTAAGAAAATCAAGCTTGAGCTGGGAAATATTATTGGGTTGAGTGATGCTCTTAGTTTGTATGAGAATATGGCCAGAATGAGGCCTTTTCCTAGTGTGAAACAATTTACTCAATTGCTTTCGCGTGTGGTCAATTTGAAAGAGTATTCCGCTGCCATTTGTCTTTTCAAAGATATCTGCAATTTGGGGATTCCAGTTGATGAATATACTATGAGTATTGCTATTAACAGTTATTGCCTTTCTAACCGGGTCGATTTCGGGTTTTCAATTTTGGCTTCGTTCTTCAAGCGCGGTTGTGTTCCGGATGCAATCGCTTTTGGCACCTTATTGAAGGGTTTGTTTCGAGAAAACAAGATTACTGAGGCGCAAGAATTGTTTAGGAAGATAATTAGAGAAGGGCTGTGTGAGCTAAATGTCATTACTTATGGGACTGTGATCAATGGACTCTGCAAGGCGGGTAACATCGCAGTAGCCATCGAACTGATTAGAGTAATGGAAAAAGGGAGTTGTAAACCTAACATTCATGTATTTAACATGGTAATTGACGGCTTATGTAAGGATAGAATGATAGATTCTGCCTTGAAGCTTTTCGATGAAATGTCTGAAAAAGGCATCAGTCCTGATGTTGTCACTTACACTTCTTTGATTTGTGGCTTATGTAATTTGAGTAGGTGGAGAGAAGTTAAGGTATTATTAAAGGAGATGATAGATTGCAAAATATATCCAAATCTTCTGACATTCAGTTCCTTGATTGATGCTTTCTGTAAGGAAGGGTTGGTGGATGAAGCCGAAGATGTACTCCACATCATGATGCAGAAAAATGTGGTTCCTGATGTATTCTCCTACAATTCGTTGATGGATGGATATTGTTTGCAAGGACGACTGGATGAAGCTAGGAATGTGTTTGATTCTATGGCTAGCAAGAACATTGCTCCTGATATTTGCAGTTTTACCATCTTAATCAATGGATATTGCAGGAAGATGAAGATAGACGATGCCATGCATCTCTTTCAGGAGATGCCCCATAAAGGGTTGAAGCCCAATGTGGTTACATATAACTCTCTATTACAGGGGCTGTTTCGTGGTGGCAGATGCTCTTCTGCACTCAAGCTTTTGGATGAGTTACAAGCTGCTGGGCTAAAACCAAACTTCTATACTTACTGTAACTTGTTGGATGGACTGTGTAAGAACGGGCATGCTGAACGAGCATTGTTGTTGTTGGATGCATTGGAGCACAAAGGAGAACATCTTCATATTGCTTACTATAGTATCATCATGGATGGATTCTGCAAAGCTAAAAAATTTCATTTAGCTCGAGCTATTTTTAGTAATCTCCCTGCTAAAGGATTGGAACCTAATGTGGTAACCTACAATATCCTGATAAAAGGATGTTGTCGAAGCTACTTGAGGAAGCTAAAGATCTTCTCTTGAAAATGGAACATGCAAGTTTGTTGCCGGATGAAGTTACCTACAATTGTATTATTCAAGGAAATCTAATGGGGTGTGAATATGATGATGCAACAAAGTTTCTTGAGGAAATGGGTGCTAAAGGATTCTCCGCAAATTCATGTACGTTTGCCTTGCTTCTTGATTTACTCGGGAAGGAGGAGGACAATCCTACTCTTCTTGAAATGATTCAAAAGTTAGCTCCAAGTATTTTGAAAAACAAAAACTAGTTCTGTATATGTCCATATGTATTATTTGTTCTATATATGCCCCTATGGTTATATTCTATTGAATAAGGAGTTAAATAAAATGACTGATAGGAACTGATAGGAACTAAATTATCCTGACAAAATTTTGGCTTTCTTGGCTAATGTTCAAAGTATATGGAAGGAAATTTAATATTAAAATTAAAAACATGTTATAAAATGCATAAGGAAATTATTGTTGTGGATATCTTGAAATCTTGACCACTGAGAAGCTCTCTAGAGAAAAGGACTAAGGATACGTGTGGTGAATTAGGAAGATGCATGAGCAAGAAAGGTGTTGTTTAAGATAACTTAGAAAATGCTTTTGATTGTTTGAGTTCTAGACTAATTTTAGTTGAGTCACAAAAAGTGATTTTTATTTCTTTAGAGTTATAGACTAATTTTAGTTGAGTTAGATAGAAGTCCTTGGTCTGTTATCTATATTCATTTCTAGGTACATGATGATGATTTTAAAGAACAAAAAGAAATTGCAAATAAAAAATTGAAAGTCTTTATCTAGTTTATATTCAACCGCTAGGGACTACATCAATTCCCTACAATACATTATAGTTTATACCCAAATCACTGTCACCGCACCTTCCAAATCTCCACATTTTTAAGAATTTGATTACTTGAATAATTTGAATTTATCACATAACCGATTGAATGGTTTGTTTGGTTGCAAAAAAACATATTGTCCTTTTTTAATTATATTTCACTTAAATAACCTTGACGTATAAAGTTATTTACATCCATTTCTCGTAAGATTTTGTATTTGACAAAAACCTATTCTAAAGTATTGAAGCATGGCATCCATCATCCCTGATTGAGTTGATCATGTGGTATGTGATGTGGTCTCACTTCATACCTCCTCGAATTTTCGATATTTTTCTTCTCATAGTTCCTCTTATAAGGAAGTGATAGGTAAAAAGGTATTGTCTGTGACAACAAACAAACAATTAGGAGTCTCCGTCTATGGATACCCTTTGATGTTCAAGTCACTAGTAGAGCGAGAAAATATGAATGCTTTAACGTAAAATAATCTATCTTCAAATGACATGAATGGGGTATTATAAGTCTTCTCTTAGAGCCTTTTATGTATTTTTGGGCTTCGATAACTCTTACACCTTATTAGGCTAAAATTTAATATTTTTTGAACTTAATTAAACTGTTAATCTTATAAATGTGTTGATAAGACTCTTAAATCCATAGACTTAGTCCTAATGGACTAAACCTCTTAAATCTTAATTATAATTATAGTTTGAGTACATCGATATTTAAAGGGAAAGAGAGAGAAGAGGGGGCAAAGACAATAAATAAGGGCTAAGTAGGAGAAAGAAAGAATGAAAATGGGCAAAGTGGGCAGCTCCAGTAGAAGAGAATAGGAAACTTAGAAATTTCTTTTACCAATTGCTGTGCGGATTTAGTTTGGTGACTTTATACTTTGATTCATGATCATATTTTATAAATTAATGAGTGGAGGTAGGAAGATGATGGATACTCGTTTTTGGGGTCCATAATTGCTTAGATAACTTAATAACGAGATTAAGAACTCAATGATACAATGATATTGTGCAGATACATGTGATATTATATTAGTTAAATACTTAATTAATTAAAAACAAAAAGTACTTCTAAATATTTTATTTTCAGTCAGATTGATATGAATAATTAAACAAAAATATTTAAAGAATCCAATGATAATTTAAAAATATATAATATAATTAAATAAGTTTTTACATAAATTTATAATCACACTAGTCATCCCTTTGTTCGATTTTGATGGCAGAAAAAGTTTTCTTTTTACTTGATTTTATGAATTTTATTTGGAGTAGATGCATTATATATGATCAAAATGAGTAATTTCACGCGCTAAAAATTGATTAATAATTATTGTTAAATATTTGTAACAATATTCAATATTTTTAATTAATGAAATATTCAAAGTTAATCAATAAAAAATACTAAAAAGTAAACCACAAAGTGTCATATTTTTAATCAAAAACTTTCAAGTAAAGTAATTTTTTTTTTGTCAAAATCAAGTACAATATCATAATATTCTTCATAATTACTAATTAATTCAAAAAATTATATAAAAGCTAGTCTTATCCATTTTTTTACATACTCTTCTTGCTCACTTTATTTTCTCTCTCTCATTCCTTCCAACAAAGAACCAGAAACAAAAATTACAATATAGAAGATCTATGAAAAAAATTACTGATTCATTTTTTTTACTCCATGGACAACCACATAAGTATTTTTATCATAGAACTTGAAATTAGGGCAAATTGAATCCACCTCTCTTGTGGTTTAAATTAACAAATAGTTTAAGGAATACTCGAGTAATATCAAATCGATACATATTATATGAAGTTCTTCTAATTTTTTATTGTGGCTTATATATATGTATATATATTAAGATTCTATCCAATTCTTATTCTTGTTTCAATCTTTTGCATATATTTTTATTTTGCTAAGTTAAATTATTTTATTATCTGAGTTTTGTCAAAAATATCATATTGATGCTTGGATTTTTAGAATTTTTAATGGTATCAATTTTAAAGGGGTGTAACTTTTGCTATAAACACTAAATATTTATTAAGTAAAATCATTTTAATTTTTCTTCATTTTTTTACAAAAACATTTAATTCTATTTACGTTATATTATCCTCTAACTTTTAGTTATTTTTCTTCATTTAATTATACTAAATTCTACATGTTATTGACATTGATTTAAGATTTTCTAACAATATACCTTCATATAAGTAAGAAATAAAATACTATAATGAACACAGGAGATTGAAATTACAATATAAATTTTTATTTAAAGCTTAAATTTGCTTTCTTGTAAACTTTTTGGACTTTCCATCTCATTCATTAGATAAGGATGTGAAAAACAATACACAACAAAAATAAAGCAAATATTTCTCTTATTCTATCTACTCATTCTTTTTTCTTAAATCTGACTCTCGAAAAATTAAATTTGAAATCTCTTCTACAGTTTTATTTACAATCACATAAACATTATATCATAAGTATTGAACTTAAAGTTATTTGAATCAACTATCCTGATATTTGCGATTGTGGCAAAATATATTTCTAAAAATTCTAAAAAAAAATCGTATTTTCAAACAAAAACACATCACCTAACATAAATGAAAATAATTCATCATTTTAAAAGTCATGTTCTAAATAAAAAAAAAATATTAAGATAAAATTTATACTTTGACACTCTCTTCGATTGTATACTAAATACCTTAACTTAATAAGTAATCGAATTATTGATAGTTTTAAAAAACAAAATAGGAACCAAAAATAATATTTTGGGGCCACAATTGTAAAAAGTATTGATCAACTTTTATGTTAAGAATAAATGTTTTAAAAAAAATAACTTATATTCAATTCTATCCTCTTCAATAATAAAGAGAATATACTAAATTAAATATGAGAAACAATGATACTAATGGCAAAAATATAGTTTTCAAAATGTATAAATTATTAAAATAAGTAAAAGATCAAAATTAAAGTTCAAGTATATTTACTAAAGGAAAGAGTATAAATTAACTTTTATATGTTCGAAATATATATAATTTTTTAAAACACCAAGTGAAGGTTATCTTTTAAAATGCATAATTATTAAAACAATATTAGACCAGTATTTAAATCATGAGTTTTAATAATATACAGAATATGTATTATTATTTATCTAGGACAAAAAATACATCTAAAAATAATTCCTTTTGATTTTTTTTTTAAAAAGTTTACGATGTATTATATTATTAAATATCACATTTGCAATTGAACTTGATTCTTCAATTTTATTATAAAATTATAAAATTATAAATTATGAATCATGTATACTTTTAAAAATCATAATTTAATCTATAATCCTTATGTCATTGAAAGGACTATAAAATTTAAAATTTGATCTCATTCATTTTGTACTCTTGTATAAATTATTCGTTATAAGATATAACTATCAATTATTTATTTTTTTTAAATTATGCCTTTTATAAAAAAAATAAAAGGATATAGTACTTTGATCTTTAAAAAAATTTCTCTAAGAATTTTTTATCAAATAAGAGGAAGGAATTGCCAAAGACCCACACCTCAAGGTGAAAATAACTCTTTAAATTTACTATGCTTAATTTAATATAGTAAACTTTAAGGCTAAATTTGCTAATAAAATTTTACCGCGAATGCCATATTGGTACTTAAATTAATGCACAGTTAGGAAATACTTGACTTTTAATTGTTACATATTAAATAATATTCTTTTAGTTTTTCTTCTTTCAGTAGCATATATTCACTTTTAGACTTTAAATTATTACATATCGGCTTTCTCTTATTCTATCTAATCTTTTTTCTATAAATCTCAATATATAAAATTTTAATTTAGAAATCTCTTCTAAAGTTTTATTAATGATTATATAAATATTTTTATCATAACATTTGAACTTAATATTATTTAACCTGTACTGTGGTTTGCCATTTTAATAAAACATATCAGTAGCCCTATTATGTCAAAAATTCTAAAAAAAAATGTATTTAAAAATAAAAGAACACAACCTATCTTAACTTAGTAAATAATAAAAATATTTGTAGTTTTGAATAAGAAATAGGAGGCCAAAATTTTAATTTTGAGGCAATCACTAATTATTACAATATTGATTAACTTTTATGTTTGAGACAAAAACTAAAATTTTTTTAAAATGATTTTTTTTTTAAAAAATAACTTAAATTAAATTCAATCTTCTTGAATATATAAACATAACATGCAATTTCAGATATGAGAAAACATAATTAAAAAAAAATATTTTCGAAAGATATAAATAATTTGAATTAGGTAAAATATAGAAAATAAAGTTCAATTAGATTTGCTTAAAGAAAGAATACAAATTACTGTTATATGTTTGAAATATATATAATATTAAAAACAGTAAGTGAAGGTCATCTTTTAAAATGCATAACTATGAAAAAATCTTTAGACCAAAATCTAAATGAAGTTTAATATCATACAAAATATCTATTACATTTATATATGAATAAAATATATTTGAAAACAATTCTTTTTATTTTTTTTTCCTAAAAGTGTTCAAGTAATTATACTTGTAAATATGACATTTGCAGTTGAACTTGAGTCTTTCATTTAATTATAAAAATTATGTAGTTATAAATTTATGAACTGCGTATAATTATAAATATTATAAATATTTTTTATATATAAAATTATTCTATACTCTTTATGTAATTAAAGTGACTACAAAATTTGATCTTATTCATATTTTTTTGTAAAATTTTATTTACTATAAAAGATAACTACCATTTACAATGCCATTACAACAAAGACATCAAGATGCTAGTGCAAAGCCTCTCGCTGCAAAAGAACATCAACTGGATCCAATTGTGAAATAATCGCCAAAGAAAAACGGATATTGTAGCGCACCAAATTCAGTAGGTGCATCCCAAATGATGATCTGATGCTTTTTCCTTGCTCCTCCACTAGTTAGAGAACCTGCAAAAAAGACGCTGGGTTGGTCCAGCGTAAGATCTCCGACGCTCAAGTCAGTTGGGCATTTAGAGAAGAAAGTGAAAGCATGCAGAAATATAAATCTCGGATATCAAGAGTGTAACCTACTTTCTGAAGTAAATCCCCTTATTTATAAATGTAAAGCAGGGATAGAAGGGAGATTTTAGGCTTCTGTTGCGGATTTTACAAACGCAAGTGTACGTTATCGTTAACAAGTAATAAAGTGATGAGTAGAGTATCATTCCCACAAGAATTGTTGAATTATTAAGTATCGAAATTATATTAACTCTAATTTTATTTGAAAAAATCCAAGAATATTTTGATGATTATAAACTAAATTTCACTAAACTAAACTAATAATAAAAAGTAATTAAAGATGAAATTCAACATCTAAAAAGTCTAGGGTTATGATTTCATCATAATTAGTTCGAATTGAATAATTTATCTCATCAATTTTAATTTATTTCCCAAGTGACAGTCGAGAGTTCCTAAATTATCTACTAGCCTCTCTTAAGGTCTAATGAAAATATTATCAATTGCTAACCCACTATATTTATATGTGAATTACAACAATCAACAATTAATTAGATTCTATGAATCTCAAACAAGACTACATAAATCATATAAGTATATTCTTATCTCACATGCAATTTATGAGTTTTCTATACATAGAACTAAACACATATATCACCTCCTGGGCCAATATGATTAGCAAATTATTCAATTAGTGGTCAATTAATTGAAAGCATTAAGAATAATGTAGAAAACTCCACTTGAAAAGTAAATTAAGAATTGAATTGATACAAATATTCAAAACATCATAATTAGATTACATCACAACCCTAGAAAAAGAAATTAGTTCATAATGGTAAAAATGAAAGATAAATGAACAATATTCATATATATAATTAATGAGAGAAATAGGAAAATGAAATAAAATTTGGAAGTAGGATGAGCTTTTTTCCTTGTAGATGTTTGCCCGAAAGCGCCTGGCGCTACCCATTCTATCCAATGCAGTGGCTGGCACTATAGGGCAGTTGTAGTGCCTAGGTGTTGCACTTGCTGCCCAAGATCTGAGTCTGCAGCACTAACTATTTCAATCGATTTTTCACCACTTTCAAGGCCAAATTGGCTTTTGGTGTCTAATATGAATTGTAGGACAATGTCTTAGCTTTCTATATCTTCATGAATCAACTCAATATGACATCTGTGGAGGGAGTTATGCCTAAAATACCAAGATGTGTCATACCAAAAATTTTCAGTCAAGTACAGACTATTTAACCTAATTGTTCACAATGAAATAGAAAGAACTGGATTTTATGGTAAATATAAACATTATAGATCTATCTCTTAGATTTATAATGGTTTAAGAATCAAGTCACAATAATATTGGAGCAAAGAGATATGATTGAAATACAAACACTGCCCTCAATAGCACAATAAATGGATTCTTCAAAATTTTAACCAAGTTTTATGTTTCTTTCCATTTTTTTCTCATTTTGCCATTAACTACAAGATTTCAAACTACATGCATAAAAAGTAACATAAACAGTTAAAAATTAATCAAAAAGTTAAGCAAATGGTACTCAATTAATGGGTATAAAATCCACTCATCAGCTTTAATTTGTTACAACCACCTCTGGTACACGTCATCATCTCTCTTGATTTATCCTAAATAAGATTCCCTGTCACTTTCTCATAGTAACCATTTTGTTATCTCTTTCCATATGACTTGGCCGAACATGGAGGTCGTGAGTCCCTTCTAGTAGCCAAAGTTTTATTTTTATGCTTGTTATGAAACCAAAAAGAGCATTGGTTGTGACTAATATTCCAGAAAACAAAAATCTTAGCCTCTGCACAAATTTTGACCAATCGCTTTCAGATTGAAGAGTGATGAGGTAAAGCTATAGCTTGAGTAGTGCCAACACTAGAGCAATATTTTGTGATGAAATAATTGTGTCCATAATGAAACACTCATCCGAAATCTCCACCAAAGCTTATATCCAAATGCCTTAGAAATATCATGAATAGATCGAACTCCAAGACCCCCTTCATTAAATGGATAACAAATTTTAATCCATGCAATCTAATGTATCTTTTGTTGTAAATCAAAGGACCCCTAAAAGAAATGCAAAAAAATGGTATGTATACGATCAATGATTAGTTTAGGAGGATTAATAAACTGTAAAATATAGATAGGCATTGATGTAAGTACACTTTAGATTAACGTAAAGCAACCACCATGAGACAAAGAACACTTCTCCTATCCTTGAAGACGACTACGTATTTTGGATATGGTATCCTCAAAGAGAGATGATTTTCGGTAACACCAAGATACTTAATAGGTAATTGTTTATAAGTAAAACCTATAATTCATTTCATTGCCAATATTTTGCTTCTATGAACTCGCTTGCTGATAAAAAAAGAACATTTCTGAAGATTAAAGAGTTTCCACAAAATATCCTCAATGCTACAACTTTATGGTTGCAAATCCAAGTGCAGGTTGTATTAAGTAATAAATTTCTCGTAAATTCGAGGTCGATCCAAGGAGAAGTTACTTGAAGAATTCAGGATTAAAAATGAAATTTATATGAATCAAAATATATGAACAATTAATGTATGCTGTAACTAAAGAAAAATCAAAATAATAAAAGTACTGAGAATTAGGAATCAACTCTTGAGTTTTAGATAGAGAAACAGTTATTTATTGTTTTTACATTTATTAATTGCCACAATTGGAATCCATACATAATAAATCCAATGGAAAGATATTATCAAATAACTTATTCAATAAGGTAATCATGATATTGTCTTACTATTGCAAATCATCCCTTAAGACCAACACTTATTTATGGGATCAAACATTTATATATACCTTTGTCGACAACAAATCAAGGTTTCATATTAGCAGTTGGTGGGGTAAAACCATACAATTAGCTAAATTAACTCAAGTATTTATTGTACCATTGGAGATATATAAATCAAGAATTACCACAAAATAAGTAGGATTTAAATCAAAAATAAAAATAATAATGCAACATACTTAAACATTTTCTACCCTTATAACTATTCATCTCCCTCCATCAAGAGGTTCACCCTTTTTCTTCAGCAAAATGAAATTTAGAAAGACATAATAAAAGTAGCAAAGACTAAAAATATAAGAGAAACTAGAGAATGTATTTCTATTATTACAAGAAAATTTACATTACTAGAAAATATACATACTAGAAAACTTAGCCTAAAGAAACCCTCTATCCCCCCTCCTCCCCACTCTTAAAAGCTTAATACATGACTTATTTATAGTACTTAGAGTAAGCTATAGGCCAATCAAATAATGGAGGGGTTAATCAAGTGGTATGCTAGTTGCCAAGAGTTGGTAAGTTGTTACACTAAGTCCTCACCTACCGAGATAAATTATATTTTTCGATCAGATACAACCAGATTTTGATAATTTATAAAGAATAAAAAATGTATATCTTTTGGTGATGATATATTTGCATATATAATTTGTCAAATTTGGTGGCCGGATGAAAAAGATATGATCAAATTACCGAATCATGTCCAAGAGTCATCTTTTAACAGTAGCAACAAATTTCAACCTATGTTTTTACCATTTTGACACATTTTCTCACCATATTATCTTTAACAAACTTGTTTATTTACCTGTTGTGTATAATATATCCAAATTGCAGTCCAAAATAAATTTAGGATTAAGAGATATGAACCAATTGGTAAAATAAGTCAATACTGGGTTGAACTATTATCCGAATTTTGGTGATCCATTTTGTGGAACTATTTGGACAAATTTTCTACTATAATCAAAACTGAATTAGGCTGAACTTCCAACATAAAATTTGTACTTCTATCTCTTGGATTTCAAATGAAATAAGCTTCAGGTCAATAGAACTTTTGATCATGAAGTTATGCTCAAATTATAAAAACTGTACAAGTTTGGAAATATGTTTCCATTTATTCCCTAATACAAATCATTAATAAAACAATAATATTAACAAGAATAAATCAAGAAAAGTATAAAGGATTTGAAACAAAAATATATTAAAATATGCAATTGTTAAATTCCCCCACACTTAACCCTTGCTTGTCCTCGAGCAAGTCTAAAACAAACATAAACTAATCTACTTTCGTAGGAAATTACGATTACATTTAGCATATGCAATAAGTCTTTAAACCCTAGGTGGTCCATAGAGGACGAGTGATAGTCTCATGAAGGTTTCCAGCAGTGATACCCACAAACATCTATAATAACTATCTTTCAACTTTTATTCTCATGAAGCAACAAAATAATATGGAAATAAAATCAAACAAGTGTTGAGTTTAACACTTAGTCATTCAAAAGTTAATACATTTCCATAATAAGCATACTTAAGTGTGTGTGTGGATAGTTAATGTCAATAGTGACGAAACTATGCATGCTTCAAATAAAGTGAATTCTCATAAAATCTTACAAAAACCACCACCCAATCTCTAATAGAAAAGTTAAACATCAAAGACTCTTCCTTTGGTGCAAATCTTCACTACACTGAAGGCACCACACAAAATCAAAAGGTCTTCAACAAAGGTTGTAATGGGGCCAAATGGTAGTAATGTAGCTAAGAAATAAAAGGATAAGATGCAACAAAGGTTCTAAAAACTTTATGGAATTAGAGACATAGAATTTATCGATGAAGAATTCTCAAACTCCACAAATTTCAACATTGGGGTCTATTGTTATTGAATTGGACCTTTCTTATTCATCTTGCAACATCTCATTTTTAGTTGCAACTTGTAGCACTTTGCATTTTTTTTCTTCTATTTTTTTATTATTATTTTTCTTTTTTTTTTTGAACAGAAACTCCACCATACTTATCTTCTATTCTAACCTAAATTTCTTTTGTAAGTTCACACTGTCAATGGAATGTCTCTTAAACTTCAATCATTTTTAGAACAAGGTTGGATAATAGTATATTTAGGTTAGGTAAAAAGATATGATTACAAAAAAAATATATTTATTTTTGAAAGGCTCAAACTGGTTCACTAGGGAGATATTCTCTTGAAACATCATATGGGGAACAAGCTGATTTAGCAATGGTGCTAGAAAGCCTAATACCTTAATCATTTTTCTAGTAGTGCACTATCAATCATTCGCCTCGATAGACTAAAAGTAAAAGTTCTAATACTCAACTCCTACATGTTAAAGATCTAAGTGATGATTAGAACAAGGGCATAAGAACTTCCTATTTTGACATGATTGTCTTCACACTGAATAACATAACTATTTGTGCAAAACAAATTTGAGTATAATTATCGCAAAAATATATTAACCAAACAACAATATCAAAGTCTGAAAACAACACCCATCATCAATCAAACCACATTATTCATGCTTAATTTTAATCATTGAAGTTGAAAGAACCTCTACAACTAAAAAAATTAAAAACAATTGGTAATTCACAAACATTTGTTGAAAACTTTACAATCTGACCATGTTATGCAAAAAATAGGGATGCGTCTCAAGAGTGTTATAATTACCCTTTACTCCGCTACCATTTTTCATGATTTCAATAGACCCATCAAAAAACACATTTGATTTTTTTTAACTTGAAAAACACACATTGAACACACAAGTCATGATATCAACTATTCCTCTCCCCAACCTTATCGAGACATTGTCCCCAATAAAAAAATAGATAGAAAATTAGAGTTTGAAAGATATCACCTAAAGTGTGGCTAAAAAAAATACTAAGCTGAAACAAAAAATAAAAAACACATACTATTAGATGAAACCATTAATAATAAGTATCATAGATTGAGAGTCAAATACAATTTGCATTTTCGACCATTGTTCCTATTGGACCAAGCCACATTGGCCAAGGCTGGATCAAGTTCTGGCACATATGCTAGAAGTTGATCAATTAGCTGGTCAGGTGTTGAAACAGAAATGAGGATTCTTATCGCATATGGTCAAAATAAAATCTTTTTTCACAGCATGATCTACAAAAGATAGAAAACCATCATAAAAACCATTAACATTAAGAATACCTATAGATTTTTGGTGAATGTTGAGTTGTTCTCAGGAAAAAACTTGGAATAATTCCTCTAGTGTACCAAAATTGCCACGTAGAATGATGAATGCATCCGCATTGTTTAACATGTTAGCATTCTGTTCTGAATATGTGACACTTTTAGCTCATCTCCAATGGTCATACCTGTGATATTCTGTACTGTTAAAGATTTTAGGATAACTTCCAGAACTTTGACACCTCCTACATAAGCAGAAATAGCAACACTCCCCATTAATATCAAACTGCCTCCCCAATATACTAAATAAATTTTTCTTTCTACTAAAGTTCTACCAAGATTATTGCTTGCCCCTATAAACTCACCATTTTTTCCTAGATTGGATCCACAAAAAACACAAATGCAATTGAATTTGCGAGTTGAAGAAACTTTCATTTATTTATTTATTTATTTATTTTGAAAATAAGTTGTGCAAAAATAGAGTGAGTATGGTGATATTTATTGAGGTGTGAATAAGGAATGTATTTATTATATGTCTTTTTCTTTTGTCAAAAAGTTTGAAAATAAGGACACACATAAAATTTAAAAATTACCTACTTACACGTGAATGTACATGTAATTGTGATTGTGGCTCACATCTTCCTCTGGTTTAGATCCAGTAATGGCTTAAATGCGCTCTATGGGTCGATGATATACTTCCTATCTAGATTTCTTATAAACTGGCAAATAGGGTCTTTTAATGTCAGATTCTCAAGATTATATAACTTATATTCATTTCGAAAATGATCCCATAAATAAAGAATTGCACGTTGTATCAATCCACATGAATGCGTCTCAAGAGTCAATATAATTTGATCTAAAAACTCCTTACTCAGTCCATCCATAATGAATTTAAGTTTATCTTCTCAATTTTTAGAGACCATTCCTAAAGAACGACACTTTGTATTGTAAGTCCATCTAGCACAATTGTGAAAAACTTTCATTTTTTTCGCTCTTTATTTTTTTTAATATGTGCTTTTACCAAAACTAGACATGTATCTAGTAAGCAAATCGGAAAACTCATGTGAAAACTCACCTGTTCTTACCTTTGCTTCAATTATCCATCGTATGTCCTCCGAGATGCCCTTGTACACAAACATCCTCAATCTTTCAATCCTGATTTTATAAATTTTTAAAATTGCATTTTTAGGAATAAAATGAAATTGCTTCTTAAGAGTTAGAAAAATGTCAACCATTTTGAAAAGAACAAAAAAAGAGAATGAGAAAAGAAAAAAAATCTTCAAAACAAATAAAGTCAGAGAAAATAAGTATATATATATACAACACTAAAAGAAAAAAGAATTTCCTCTTGTGAAATTTGATTTTCAAGAAATGGTTTAACTTTTTGTCCATTTACTTTGAATATGTTACCATTTGTAGGATTTTCAATGTCAATCGCCCCATAAGGATATACTTTTTTTACAACAAAAGAACCACTCCACCTTGATCTCAATTTTTCAGAAAACAAATGCAATCGAGAATTATAAAGCAAAACCTTTTGATCAACCTCAAATATTTTTTTTGAAATTTTATAATCATGAAAATATTTGATTTTTACTTTATAAATTTTAGAATTCTCACATGCATCATTTCTCAGTTCTTGAAGTTCATTGATTTGCAATTTGCATAATTTTGAAACTTCATCAAGGTTGAAGTTAAACATTTTGATTACCTAATAAGATTTATGTTCAAGTTCAATAGGTAAATGACAAGATTTTTCATAAATTATCCTATAAGGAGACATGCCTAATGATGTTTTGAAAGCAGTTCTATATGCCCAAAGTGTATCGGTAAGTCTAAGAGGTCAATCTTTATGATTTGGGTTAACTGTTTTCTCCAAAATTTGTTTTATCTCCCTATTTGCAAGTTCAACTTATCCACTTGTCTGAGGGTGATAAGGGGTTGCAACTTTATGTATGATTCCATATTTCCTCATTAATGTTCTAAAAACTTTATTACAAAAATATTTTTCCCTATCACTAATAATAGATCTAGGAATTCCAAATCGACTTTAAATATTTTCTTTCAAAACTTTTATCACTATTTTGTGATCATTATTTCGATAAGGAATTGCCTCGATCTATTTTTAAATATAATTTATGGCAACCAATATGTAAAAAACACCAAATAATAATAGAAATGGCCCCATAAAATCAATACCCCAATAGTCACAGATTTCGATCACTAGGATAGGGTGTAGGGGCATCATATTTCTCTTTGAAAGAGACCCTAACTTTTGACAATTTTCACAACTCTTACAAAAAGTGTAAGTGTCATTGAAAAAAGTTGGCCAATAAAATCCACATTGCAAGATTTTTGCAATAGTTTTCTTTACACAAAAATGACCACCACATGTTTCTGAATGATAAAATTTGACAATATTACCTATATCATTGTCAGGCACATGTTTTCAAAAGATTTGATATGGACAATATTTGAATAGGTATGGATCATCTCAATAAAAGTTTTTAACCTCAGTCAAAAACTTTTTTTTATCTTGAGAGTTCCAATACGATGTCATCTTTCCTATCACAAGAAAATTAACAATGTCAGCAAACCATGGTAAAATAGAAATATTAAATAGTTGTTCATTAGGGAAAGTGTCATTAATAGGTGTAGTTTGAAATGAGTCATCATAAACAAGTCTCGACAAATGATTAGCCACCATATTCTCTACTCTCTTTTTATCTCGAATCAAAATATTAAATTACTGGAGTAAGAGAATCCACCTAATCAGTCTAGCTTTAGCATCTTTTTTGACAAAAGATATTTCAAAGTTGCATGGTCACTGAAAACAACAACTGGTGAGCCAACAAGATAAGATCAAAATTTGTTCAATGCAAAAACTACAACAAGTAATTCTTTTTCAGTTGTTGTATAAAACCATTGAGCACTATTTAAATTTTTACTTGCATAGTAAATAACATATAGTTTCTTATCTTTTCTTTATCCCAAGACAGCTCCAACAGCATAATCACTAGTATCACACATTATTTCAAAAGATAAAGTCTAATCTGGAGGCTGCATGATTGGAGCAGATGTAAGCATGCTTTTAACACAAAAGCATTTTCACAATTTTCAGTCCATTCATAAATAGTATCTTTTGTTAGAAGATTATACAAAGGTTTACATATTATACTAAAATCTTTGATAAATCTTCTATAAAAACCAGCATGTCCTAAAAAAGATCTAACCTCCTTCACAGTCTTTGGTATTGGCAAATTGGTAATTAACTCAATTTTAGATTTGTCAACCTCAATTGAGCACAAGATTCTTTTCTTCACACCTAATCAAAATATTTTCTAAATTGGATAGGCAATCATCAAATGAATTACCAAAAATAGAAAAATCATCCATGAAGACTTCAAGAAAACATTCAACCATGTCATTGAAAATACTAAGCATGCATCATTAGAATGTAGGTGGTGCATTACATAATCCAAAGGTATCATTCGATATGCAAAAGTACCAAAAGGACATGTAAAAGTTGTTTTCTCTTGATCTTCAAGTGCAATTGTAATTTGATTATAACCAGATATCCATCTAAAAAGTAATAAAATTTATGTCCCGCAACTCTTTCTAAAATTTGATCCATGAAAGATAATGGAAAATGATATTTTCTAGTAACTGAGTTGAGTTTCCTATAGTCAATGCACATTCGCCAACTAGTAACAGTCCTAGTTGGAATTAATTCATCATTCTCATTCTTGGCTACAGTAACTCCGATTTCTTAGGTACAACTTGATTAGGACTTACCTATTTGCTATCAGAAATAGGATAAATGATTCCATTATCTAAGAGTTTAATGACTTCATTTCTCACTACTTCTTTCATATTAGGATTTAGCCTTTGTTGCATTTCTCTAGAAGGTTTAACATTTTCTTTAGATAGATGTTATGTGTACAAATGAAAGGATTAATACCTTTAATATCAACAATGATTCATCCTAAAGCATTCTTATGCATTTTTAGAGTTTCGATTAACTTACCTTCTTGAGATGCATCGAGTTTGGAAGAAATTATTACTGGAAAAGTCTCATTCTCAACCAAGAAAGAGTATTTCAAATCAACTGGCAAATGTTTCAAATCAACCATAAAAGCTTTAATACTTGATGGAATAAATTTTACTGTTGATGATGAAAGTTCTTCAAACCTTGGCTTCCAAAAATATTTTTCTTGTACTTGCAAAAATCAGAGATAATATTAGTGTGTGCTTTTTTCTGAATACTTTCACTTTCGAAACAAGTCTCCAAAGAATCTAAAGAGTTAATGGTAGTAAAGTATTCATGAACAAGTTCTTCAATTGAATCCACTTTATGTATTTCGACATTTTTTGTAGGTTGTTTACAAATATTAAACACATTTAGTTCCAAAGTTATATTTCCAAATGATAACTTCAAAATACCATTCCTACAATTGATCAAAGCATTTGAAGTTGCAAAAAAAGGATGACCCAAAATGATAGAAATTTGTGTATGTGTTTGTGCAATAGGCTCTGTGTCCAAAACAATGAAATCAACTGGAAAGTAAAACTTATCAATTTGTTCCATTACATATTCTACTACTCCCTTTGGAACTTTAATCGAAAGGTCAACTAGTTGGAGTACAACATAAGTTGTTTTAAGTTCCCCCAAACCTAACTGTTCATAGTTTGAGAAAGGTAGAAGATTTATACTAGCACTAAGATCAAGCAAAACACGTTCTATTCTAGTGTTTTCGATGATACATGAAATGGTTGGACAACCTGGATCTTTGTACTTAGGTGGAGTGAATTGTTTAATGATTGAACTAACACTTTTAGTTAAAAATGCCTTCTTTCTTACATGATGTTTTCTTTTGATTGTACATAATTTTTTCAAAAATTTGGCATAAGGTGAAACTTGCTTGATTACATCCAACAATAGAATATTAATCTTCACTTGTTTAAAATTTTCAAAATTTTCAACATTTGAGTTCAATTTCTGAGTTGCTTGCAATATTTGAGGAAATGGTGTTGGAGGTAAATATTTTTCTTTTTCATCATTTTCACACTTACCTTCTTCAAACTTGCCTTCATTGTCAAGACTATTTCCATTTTTCATTTCTGAAGGTGGATTAGAAACTTTCTCCTTAGGATGAATAGTCTTATCAATACCTTTTCAATTCCGAAGAGTTGTAATTGAATTAGCCTCCTTAACTGCATTTTCACCTGAAGAAGAAACATCACACTGAGTGGAAAGATTAGGTTGAGGTTGAGTAGAAAATTTACCTTTTTCATAAGTATGCAAAGAAACTGTCAGTGTTGAAAGTGTGCTTCTGATCTCATTGATAGCTTGTGAAGTCTAATTATTGATGTTTGTTTGTTCATGCATAAATGCTTGTAAAGTCTCCTCAAGGGATTTTGTATGTGGAGCTGGATAAGAATGAAAGTTTGGTGATTTTTGTGAATGCAGCGGTGGGGCACGGTTATCATCTCGCCAACTGAAATTGGGATGATTTCTCCATTGTGGATTGTAAGTTTCAAAATATAGAGAATGGAAAGGTTTTTGAATGTGTTCATGAAATTTGCTTGTACTGGAATGCTTGGACATTCTTAGTGACGTACCCTAAAAGTTCACAATTGCTACAAACTTCTTCCTCATATACATATTTGATTTTCTTTACTTTTTTAAGTTTCATGGCTTCAAATTTTCTTGTTAAACTAGCAAACCTAGTATTTAGATCATTTTATTGGCTAAGGTAATATTTTCCTTTATTACTATTAGCAAGATTAGATCTAATAGAACCTTCAGAAGAATGAACACTATGCCATGATTGAAAATTTTCTGCCAAATGATCTAGATATTCTAGGGTTTCATCAGGTTATTTATCAAAAAACTCACCATTACACATTGTTTCAATAAATTATTTTGTTTCAGGAGTTAAACCTTTATAAAAGAAACTAATTAAGCTCCATTTTTCAAAACCATGATGTGGGCATGAATTCAACAAATCTTTAAATCTTTCTCAATATTGAAAGAAAGCTTCATTAGAATTTTGAGAAAAATTTTGAATTTGTCTTTTTAAAGCATTAGTTTTATGAGTTGAAAAGAATTTTTTCAAAAATTCAGTTTGCATTTCTTGCCAAGTGCCAATTGACCTAAATTTTAAAGAATTAAGCCAATATTTTGCTTTATCTTTTAAAGAAAAAGAAAATAATTTGAGTTTAACAATCTCATTTGTGCAAGTTTGATCATCAAAAGTGACAAATACTTCATCAAATTCTTTTAAATGCAAGTAAGGATTTTCAGAGTCTAAACCATGGAAATTAGGAAGTAAAGGGATCATACCTGGCTTGAATTGAAAATTATTTACATTTAGAAAAAAATAAAACACGAAGGAGAAGAATTTTGAGGAAGTTGCAAGTAATAACGCATGGTACGCATCTGTTGATTCTTATTTTCATCCTGGACACTTTTATTTTCAGCCATGATGGAAGTGTGTGGAGATGATTCAAATAAATTTCCAAACAAAGTTTCAGAATTATTTGTAACTAAACGTTGAGAATTATGACTACGATACTATATAACCTTATATCCATAAAGAAAATAAATAAACTATATTTACAAAGGAAAAATATTAACAAAACTGAATACTTACCTTGCCTTCCCCGGCAACAGTGCCAAAAACTTGCTACAACTTTAAGCTTGCAAACTCAAGTGCAGGTTCTATTAAGTAATAAATTTCTCGTAAGTTCGAGGTCGATTCATAAGAAAGTTTCTTGAAGAATTTAGGATTATAATTCTTAAAAATGGGATTTATGTGAATCAAAATATATGAACAATTAATGTATGTTGTAATTAAAGAAAAACCGAAGTAATAAAAGTACTGAAGATTAGGGATCTACTCTTGAGTTTTGGATAGAGAAATGATTATTTATTCTTTTTACCTCTATTAATTGTCACAATTGGAATCCATATATATAAATAACTCAAGCAATAAGGTAATCATGATATTGTCTTACTATTGCAAATTATCTCTTAATGCCAACACTTATTTATGGGATCAAATATTTATATACACCTTTGTCGACAACAAATCAAGATTTCATATTAACAGTCAGTAGGGTAAAACTGTATAATAAGCTAAATGAAGTCAAGTATTTATTGTGTCGTTGGAGATATATAAATCAAGAATCACCACAAAATAAATAGGGTTTAGATCAAAAATAAAAATAATAATACAATATACTTAAATATTTTCTACCCTTATAACCATTTCTCTTCTTCCATCATGAGGTTCACCATTTTTTTCTCAGCAAAATAAAATTTAGAAATACATAATAAAAGTAGCAAATACTAAAAATATAAGAGAAACTAGAGAATGCATTTCTATTACTACAAGAAATTTTTCATTACTAGAAAACATACATACTAGAAAACTTAGCCTAAAGAAACCCTCTACCCCCACACTCTTACAAGTTTAATATATGACCTATTTTTAATACTTAGAGTAAGCTAGAGGCAAAATAAATAATGGAGGGGTTAATCAAGTGGTATGTTAGTTGCCAAGAGTTGGGAAGTTGTTACACCAAGTCCTCACCTACCAAATTAAATTATATTTATCGATCAGATACAGCCAGATTTTGATGATGCATAAAGATGAAAAATTGTAGATCTTTCGGTACTAATAAATTTGCATATATCATTTGTCAAATGTGGCAGTCGGATGAAAGAGATATGATCAAATTACCAAATTATGTCCAATAACTGTCCTTTAACAGAAGCAGCAAATTACAACCTATGTTTTTACCCTTTTGACATATTTTCTCACCATATTGTCTTCAGAAAATTTGTTTATTTACCTCTTATGTATAACATATCCACTTTGCAGCCAAAAATAAATTCGGACTTAAGTGATATGTCCCAATTGGTAAACTAAGTTAATACTGGACTGAACTCTTATCCGAATTTTGGTGATCCATTTTGTGCAACTACTTGGACAAAATAGAAAAGTTGTACTTCTATCTCTTGGATTTCAAATTAAACAAGCTTCAGGTCCATAGGGCTTTTGATCATGAAGTTATGCCTAAATTACAAAAACTACACAAGTTTGAAAACATGCTTCAATTTATTCCCTAACACAAAAACATTAACAAAACAATAATATTAACAAGAATAAAGCAAGAAAAGTATAAAGGATTTGATACAAAAATATGTCAAAATATGCTTATCACTCACAATCATGCAAAAACTTCATCAATATCTCCAACCCCTTAGCCTTAGAAAAAAATAAAAATGTCATCGGCATAAACAAGATGTGAAACTAAAAGCCCTCCCGCTGAATGAAATTATAAGCCCAGATTGGTAATAAATAGTTGATGGATGCCACTCAAAAAAACCTCCGCAACAAGGACGAAGAGTTGTAGATAAAGAATCTCCCTGCCTAAGGCCCCCACATGACCTAAAAAAACCAGCTAAAGATCCATTGATGAGAATGGAGAACCACACATTTTCTATACAAATTTTAATCAGTTTAAGCCAAGTATTGGAAAATCCAAACCTTCTGAGAACCGCATAAAAGGAACCTCCAGTGCACCCGATCAAAAGCCTTGGCCATATCTAATTTGAAAATAATGTTCTCAGTTCGAAGCTTATTATCAAGATATGGACTATTTCTTGGGTAAGTAGAATATAATCTCGGATGAGCCTCTGATATAAAACCACTATACGCAAGAGAAATCAAATGGGGCAAGAGGCAAGATAGTCTCAATCACATAATTTTTGAAAAAAAATTATTTGAAACATGGAGCAGACTGATAGGCATAACTCACTCCAAGAGGAAGAAGAATTCAACTTTAGGAATAAGTACTACTGAAGTAGCCATAAAATTCCTCGGAAGATGCCATCATTATAAAAATTGATTGCCATCTCCAAAAGTTCAAGTGATATAACATCCAACAGTGTTGATAAAAGAAAGTTCAAGCCCTGCCACACTGCTAGGATCAAGGCCAAAACCTACCTCATGCAATTCAGCCATCGAAGGAGGAAGGCAAAGCTCACAATTTTCTGTTTTAGAAATAATCGAAGGGATATTAGCTATCAGTAGCTGCTAAAAAAAATAAACCACTGAATCCCAAATTCGATAAAGATTAGTTAATGCTTTCGTTTCCACATTAATGGAAGTTATCATAGAGCGCTCCCTCTGTTTGTGCCCTAAACCATGAAAATATCTGGTATTTCTCTCACATTCCTGAAGCTATTTACATGCTGATTTTTAGCTCCAAAAAGACTCCTCCATAGACAATGCTTGAGCTAAGAGCACCTGTGAACATTTCATCTCAAGAAGATGAGATTCAGACAGATCATTATCAAATAATTCTTATTTCTTATCCATAAACAATTTATCCTCTTTAACTTTATTAGACACATTGCTAAAAACTGCATGATTCTACCATCGTAAATGTTCTTTTAATAGAAGGAGCTTCTACTATAATTTATATAGACCTTCAGTCGAAGAAGGGAAATTCCAAAGATGCTTGACCATATCCATAATATCCGGGTGCTTAGCCCATATAAGGTAAAACTAAAAATGAAAAGGAGATTTAGGTTAGGGCATTCCACAATTGATTAACAATGCATGATGATCCCAACACAAATGAGTTGCGAAGGTTTTGCTCGTAATTTTTAGCTATCAAGTAATTTTTAGCTATTGAATAGAATATAAGACCCTATCTAGATGTTCCCAAATGCGATGATTTGTCTAGGTTAAATAAGATCCAGAAAAATCACCATCTTATAACTCATAATCAGAAATCATGCTATTAAAATCATCCATAGATTTTACCTGCATTGGAGCACCTCCCTGATATTCAAATGCATCACAAACTCTGTTAAAGTCTCCATAAATAATCCAAGGATTAAAGTAGGCACATTTCGAATACCACTCTATAATAAGTCAAGAAAACAAAGAATAAATGTACACATGTAGGAATTGAGCATAATCTACAAACACATTAACATGACAAAATTCATCCCAAAACAACCAAAGTTTGTTAGTACATCATATTTGCATCTTACAAAATCATAGGCTCTAAGATAGCCAGACACTTAGGTTTATACACATCACAAAACTTATGCAAAGTATGCTGTGTATTCTTATTGCCAACTCCTTGTACAATCTAGTAAATGATGTTAATTAAGGTCATAATACAAACATTGAGAAAAGGAGCAGTTTAAGAAGACCTGCTCAATTTTCATGACTTATTCTGAGTCATCACATCAGAAATATTTTTATTAACTAGTTGAGTTTCATCAAACACTAGAATTTCAGCAAAGTGCTCATCATTAATGTTTGTATCAAGTGTTCACCTACTAAATCAATACCAACATAATCTTGATTCATAGTCAATGTTGTAGAACATGTAAAGGTCCAGAAAAACCTAAAGGTTGGTATCCATTAGATAAACTTCTACAATCGCCAACAGAAGACTTTACCTCGTTAAGTATTTGAATATCAATATCTACCTCCAAGTGAGCAACACTAATCGAAGTGTCAAGATTCTCCTCTATTAAAATAAAAAATTGGTTTCCAAATGTTGAAATATTAATTTGCAATTCAACAACCTGTTAGAGTAGGATGCCCAACACCTAAATTAGTTTAAGTGTATTGTACTACTTTCTTTTGTAAATACAATCTTATTGGGAATCATATTACTAAAAAGACATTTTCAGTATCTTATGTCATGTATTTTTTCTTCCTGTGCATTAGATAAAATCCTCAGAGCAAATTTATCTACGGGGCATGGTCGCGCATATGATGGCAGTCATGGAATACGCCTCTAAGATTTTGGGTATGTTGGGCGTTGCACTGATATGCATGTAGGTTTTTCAATAGCCAATATAGAATTTGACACTTGTATTTTTTTAATAACATAATCTCCTTTGTTTTTATAGTTCATGATTCAAAGACATTGGTCAAGGTAGGATGAATTCTGATTCTTCAGAAATCATTGAAATTTAAAATGGATTCACATTTATTGAATCATTTAGGATTTCAACTTATAATCCGTGCCCTAAATTCAATCGGGAGATTAGTTATCGAAAGGACTGTATGTGTATGGTACTCATAACTGAAATAGGTTTACTCACTATTTCACCTCATACTAGTTTTCCTGCTAGGTGTTTTTATGGATAGTGAGGTTTTTGGAACTAAGAAGTTAATTACAAATGAATTAATTAATTAAATTAATTATTTCAAATAACTATTATTCATAAGTTGCAAGTATTGTAAGCCCACTATTAGCTTAGTAATGGACCTAAGAGGGTCACATATCTATATAGAAAGAAACATTTCTATTTTGGAATTTTTTCAATGGTTGAAAATTAATTAGTTAATATTGATTAATTAATTAATTAGGAGTTCTATTTAATTTAATGGTTAAAATAAATTATTTAATTAAATAATTAGATTATTTAATTAAACCTAATTTGATTAAAAAGTTCAATTGGAGTAAAATTATATTAATTAATTGGATTGATTAATATGAATTTAAATCAATTGGATTGATTACTGGATTTTTTAAATCCAAATCCAAAAATTAAACTCAAAATCATATTTAGCCAAAAATCCAACCATATTAATTTGAGCTCTGAAATAAGACCCAAGTCAAATTATCACATTCAGCCCACAAAACACCAATCTTCTTCAACAAAGCCTTAAAATTCTTTCCTTCATCCCAAAAACCATAATCACCTCCTTCTCTTTTTTTGGATGCCGTCCACAATCCTAGCGATTGTTGCCCAAGCTCACCTCCACCATGCACCAGCCAGAGCAGTGGCGAAGAAACCTTATGAGCTACGCTTTTTTGTTTGTCTCTTTTGTTTTTAATCTGGGTGTTGGAGCTGTTTTGGGTTGTTCTTGATGGTGTTGACGGCTAATGATGATGGTGGGTTGATAATGGATGTGGTGGATGTTTAGGTGAAATGATGGTAGCGATGCCGTTGGGGTGGCGCAACCATGAAAATTGGATCGGTCGTGCCCCTGTCCTTGTCGTTTGACTAATTTGCTAATTTTTTTAATTTTTATTTTAGTAAAATCAAGGCCTGAATCTTAGATTCTTAATCTAGATTTTTTTCTTTGTTACGTGAGGCAACAATAACTCCCAAAATTGAAACAAAAATTCTTATAGAAAGTGTTCCAAATTTAATCTAAACTACAATTCCAAAAAATATTGAATCCATAATTTCATAAAAGTTTCTTATAATTTCTGAGTCCAAGGTGATAATTTCTGAGTCGATGACAGCAATATCAAAGTCTTAATTTTGAAACAATAATTTTACAAAAATTATTCTAAATTAAATCCTGAAAAAGTTATTATTTCACTAAAAATAAGTACCAAGAGAAAAATCGATAATTACATGGAAATTCCCTAATATCTTCTTTCAAAATTTTACAAATATAATCAATAGATGAAGATAGAAAAACTTTCTTGATAATGTAACATGACCTGCTCTGACACCACTTGTTAAACTTTAACAGGAATATGGTTAATAATCATATAACTCAGGATCATCATATAGAATTATCAAGAAATAAACTGAATAATTAAATCAAAAGCATACCTTAAATACTTATTGATGTATACATGAATTCATACTGGTTTAGTGTCTTCCATAGCCAAATCTCCTTAGATGCTCCATAGGTTCTCTCTCTAAGATAGAGATGGAAAAGAAGTGCAAAACGATTGATTTGGCTTGGGTACTATAACCCTATAATGTTACTTATATACTAGGTCAAAAGAAGTTTGACTCTATTAAATTAGATAATTTGTAATATAATTATTATTTATATATGCAAGCCCACATTGAAAAATTAAATAAAACCCAATAAGAGAAACTCAGCCATGGAAAGTGAGCAAGAACCACCCGGAATAGCAATTACATGCTCCTATAAGAAAATGACTAAACCAAAGCTCATTTAATTACTAAATGATGAATTCAAAGATTTACATATGAAAAAGTTTGAGCTTGTAACACAATTGGTTTCTTTATATATATATATATATAATATCACCAATCAAAATATGTTAAATAATAAAGTGCCAATAGTGTGACTATGAAGAAATGTAGACAACTAAAGAAGATAACAAATATTCTTGAGAAAAAGTAGGAAAAATGAAGGAAATGATGTGAATCTTTTCGAGAAAAATTTGCACTTTGTACACATTTAAATAGCAAGTAAATATATATAATATCACCAATCAAAATATGTTAAATAGTAAAGTGCCAATAGTGTGACTGTGAAGAAATGTAGACAACTAAAGAAGATAACAAATATTCTTGAGAAAAAGTAGGAAAAATGAAGGAAACGATGTGAATCTTTTCGAGAAAAATTTGCACTTTGTACACATTAAGGATAGCTAATAATTGAAATAAGAAAAACTTCCTTGCCTAGTGATTTTACTTGCTATTTAAATGATCATTACTCTCTCATATTTATTTATTTTGATGATGTTGTCCTTAAATTTTATTTAGCATCAACATTAACCTTGTCATGTTCTTTTTTCACTCATGCAGTAATTTCATCCTTTTCTCCTATACTTGTCATACGAATAAGATAATCGGTGAAAAAATTAAAGAAGATATCATAAATTTGCAGGTATGCATAATGGTTAATTTTAAATGACCATAACTCTCTTCTATTATTTTGGTTATGTCGACATAATTCATTTTATATAGCATAAAAGCTCATTTAATTTTTATCTTTGTGTTGTAAATTCACATTTCTTTTTTCCTAAAATTGTAATAGGGATAGGATAATTGGTGAGAAAATTAGAAAAAGTAACTTAATCATCAACAATACAAAATGCTCAACACCATAAATCAACACAATCCTCTTATATCCGTAGCATAAAGTTGGAAGACTCTCGAAGTCTAATTTTATATGAAACTAATTTCATTTAAAAATTCAAAGTAATAAAAAAACGGACAAAAATAATACATACGACCAGGCTTTGAAGAAGGGTTTGATATAAACAAATGAAACTTGATGTTACATTCAAACCACACCACTTAAGAATTGCTAAAGTCTGGTTTTGCTCTCCTTTTTTGGTTGTTTAATAGTTATTACTAAGGGATATAATAGGTATATAAAAAATTATAAATTTTTTTTTAGATTATTCACACTTTTGCAATAGTTTATTAATTTATGTAGGTAAGTCTAAGTGTGTAAAATATAAGGTTTTTAAAAAACTCTATCAAATACTTGACTCAAGTCGCGCTCCAAAACTTGAACTTAACACGAGCGTTCACTTATTTTAAATCCTCACAAGTCAATGGATCACAACATTTTTATATGCAGTAATAACAAAATCCCACCAATGCTTAGCATTTCCAATCAACAAAAGTAAAGCCACATTCACTCACTACCTCGGTGGTACTCCATTGCTTCAAAAGTCTCCTCAATGCCATATATCCATTTTTCTATGGCAAATGGGTCAGCTCCTCCTTCAAGCTCTTGAGGATTAAGCCTCCTAAACTGCTTAAAATAAATGAGCAACAGTTTCTTTATTGATGAGTTAAGTGGAATACAAAAAAAAAAAAAAAAAATTGTACCATGCATTATTAGCTTGTCTTAGATCCAAAATTCTAATATTGTTTGTAACTGTGACATTTAGAATTGATACCGCAATAATGGTAGGGGATAGAACAACACATTCTCACTTCAAAATACCAATAAATGCTAATAAATCATGTATGTGTACTATGTCCAAACAAAGTGGGGTTGTAGAGTTATTGCATAGAGCATAACTATTTTTATGGATAAAACACCAATTGCGAAACGATGGGCTAAGTAATGAAAAATGATGAGGATTTTTATGAGAATGTAATAATTTTTTATGGAGATCTTAAACAAGTATTACCAGTTGTTCCTAACGCAATAATTTATCAAACTATTTCTGCAAGTTTGGTGAAATCATATTTTTAGCCCAAAATAAAAAAAAAAATTACTTTATCAAGAAACATGAGTCAAGGAATAATCCAAAATTTAGTGAATTTTTACTTAGAGTTAGAAATAGTGAGGAACCAAGTGATATTGAATGTAATACCAAATTTCAGAAGAGATGATTATTGAGTATAACAATGAATAAAACTTAATATTATAACATGTTAGGGATATTTTTATAACCTTAAATAAGAATGTTCACTCAATTTTTAGATGTCAAGTCGAGCAATATTAGTTACTAAAAATGAGCACATTGATAAATTGAATAATAAGTTGATCTTTATTTTTCCTCAAAAAGCAAGAACTTTTAAAGTTTTGATGAAGCTGTTGACGACACAAATAACAATTATAAAGATAACGTTTTGAATTCTTTAACTTCAAATGTCTTGCATCTTCATAAGTTCATGTGGAAAAGAATTATCCAATCATTCTTTTGAGAAATTTGCACCAATTAAATAAGATTGTGTAATGATATAAGAATGATATGTAGGATTTTATGGATAACATAAATGATATAGAGATTGTATTTGAGTTATATACTGGAAAACATATCTTTATACTTAGAGTACCACTTTTACCAGTTGAAAATGAAGGTTATTCATTTCAATTTAGATGTAAATAATTTCGTATTAAACTTTGATTTGTCATGACAATAAAAAGGCTAAAGAGCCAACAATTCTAAATATTAATGTTTATTTGTCTCATTCAGAATGTTTCTTATGACCAATTACATGTTGCTTTCTTTAGAGAGAGTTCAATGTCTATAATCAAACTATTGATTAAACCAGATACCTCAAATGTAAGAGGAAACATGTGGAATAAAAATATTATGTACAAATAAGTTTTGAGTGCAAGTACAAATATTTTTTTCTAAGTAATATTTATATATTATTAATAGTAAATAATATTTTATTTTATTAGGAATATATAATATTGAAGCAGGATTTATTGTATGACAAAGTTTTGATACCTAACAATCATGTAATGTGAAAAAAATTTCCAACATTCAATTTTCAATCCCTAAAAAATAAATGTCTCTTAGAAAGTATGAGCTAGAAGAGTATCTTGTTTTGTTACACTATCATATCGATCAATAATTAGTTTATGAAATACTTTTTAATATTTTATTTTTTATTGATTATATTTTTATGTAATATTTTTTATTCATGAAATATATTATAATATCTTAATTTTACTCAAATAAATTATTAAATAATATAATTAATTTAATAGAATCATATGAATCACATGAAACAATCATATTACTTATTAGTCTATATAAAAGACATAAATCACAAAACAATAAAGACTAGTAAAAAAGTAATACTTAAAAAAAATACTACACGTAACCGTTTTATTTTTATATATTTATAATAATCTATATTTTCAAATACAATTTGTAAAAGAAATAAATTTTGATAAATCTACCTTTTGATTATTTTTTAATTTATGATTTATAATTTACGATAATATAGACAAATTATATTCTTTATTAATTATATATAAAAAAAGTTGATATCTAAATATTCATTAATGTTATTCTTCTTTTTAAAAAGAAATTATTTTCTATGTCATATGATACATTTTAGAAATCAATTATAAAACCTCTTTAGATTTTATTAATTTATTTTTAAGTAATTTTAGAACCAATAAAATAATTTTAATTCAAATCCTACAAATGTTACCCAACTCGCAGCCTCGCCACCGCCAGGCTATCTGTGCCTCCTCCTCCTCCTCCTTTTTCTGTGATTTTTTAATTTATTTAAATTTCTGAAATTAAGAAATTATTTGAAAATAATATGAAACTTTGTGATTTTCTTTATATTCTGTAATTTTTTTTATTCTCTGAAATTTTTAATTTATTTATATTTTTGAAAATTAAGAGATTATTTAAAAAATAATGTGAAACTATTTTCTACTTTGCTTAATTTAAAAATTAAGAGATTATTTAAAAATTAATGTGAAACTATTTTGTAGTTTTTAATTATGAAATTTTATTAACATCTTTTGTTCTTTATATTCTATAAATTTTCTAAGTTATTTTCTCTAAATGCTTTTCCTATTTACATATTTATCATTCTATTCAGAAAAATAATCAAAAAATCTAGTTGGCTTTTTTTGTTTTACCCCCTCAAACCACCACCTAAGCTACCACATAGGCAATTTTGCCTCCAAAGTCTAATTTTCCTCAAATTGACAATCAAATCATCATAATCAGTCACTTTTACTGTTATTAACTTTTGAATTTTGTCATGTTAAAGTTCTGAAATTAAAATTTTAAAATAAAAAGGATCAAAACTCCAAATAAACCAACGTAAAAGATAAAAAAGTAATTTTGCGTATGTAGACTTAACAGAATCCCACCAATGCTAGCATTTCCAATCAATAATAAAGTCACATTGATACCCACTTAGGGATACTCCATTGCCACAAAGTCTTCTCAATTCATATATCTGTTTTTCTGCTGTGGAGGATTAAGCCTCCCAAACCTCTCAAAATAAGAAAGTTGAGAGGTCAACGATTATAATCTTTGTTGTTGTCATATTAAGTTTGCCACCATCTGACAACCACCTGCTATGTCAGCTTGGTGGCTTACGTAGCCATATTTTGGGCTTGTCCGATTGAATCTTCTTATCCATTAGGAACTTCTTCTTCAATTAGAATCTTTTCTCGAGCATTAGCCTCATCATTGACACCTCTTTCTTTAACCACTGCCATGACCTTGACCTCTTCCTCTACTCGAGCCATATTGGACACACTAACAAAATTAAAAAAATTGTTAATCCTATAACCACACCCTAACCAAAAATGATTTATAAATCTTAAACAATTAAAAATTCCTTCCAATCGTCATATAATCTAAGGCATTTGTCTAAACTAAATCAAACCTGAACACTGAAATATTTTATTGATTCATATACTTGAATTCTACTACAAAATAGCAATAAAATAAGGTCAAATCAGTTCATGCCAAACTCTTAAAAGATTTCAAACAACTCTATTAAATATTTGGCTCAAGTCCTATAGAAAATCAATCTAAGCTTTGATACCACTCCATCACACCCCAAAAATGGAACGCAACATGATTGTGCTAGAATGCAACATGGCCATGCCATCGCGGATGCCACAACGACATGGACCTCAAATTTGAATCATTCTATTTACATATTTCAAAACCATAGTGAAAGCATAAATTTTTTAAATAAATTCATCAATTCCATGGTACAAAGTATCTAAAATCTCATGAAAAATATCCGAATATCAAGAAAAAAAATAACATTCATGAGGTTATATAAGAAAATCCTCAAAAATTTTAATTATTCAATGAAATAAATAACTCCAAATCTCCAAAAGTTATGAAACTAAACTCCTAAAGCTCTAACAAAATCCATCATTTGAATTTTCTTGGCCCTATACAGACTAACCATCTGAAGAAAAATATTAACAAAAGGTGAACTATATACTTAATAAGCAATTCTCAGATCCTTCTAATGGATCAAGCAAGCTAAGTTTCAAATATATAATAATAATGCATGTGAATAGTAATGAGTATACAAAATAATTCCATGGAAACAAGTAGTAAATATTCATAAAAAGTCATAGGCCACAAAATATTTTTTTTGTTTTAGATAGCTCACAGAAACACTGAGACCACTATTATGGCCCATGGCACAAGATGTCTACTCATGGATATCCATGGCCCAAGACCAAAATTCCAGTTGTAATCTCGCTGTGGACAAGACAAATATATACAAAATACTTAGCACTAATAAAATCCCCAAAAGAGGCCCGGGACAAAAACATGCTTAGAGTAAAACAAGCTTTGGTTCAAAATAGCCGCAACAACATACAAGTTATTGTATAAATTATTATTCCACCAATCATTTATTATTTTCCATTAAGTTATACTTATCAACATCATTTTTTTGTAATATGACTTAATAGACTCCTTTATTTTATTCATGGCAGCATATAGATTGGCAATAATAGAACCATCTCCCCCAACAATCCTTAAAACTTTAACGAGTGACTCAACAACATCTATTATTTTCTTTTTCCTTGGATAATACTAGTTACTTCTTTACCATCACTACTATTAATATGAGACATATTCCTCCACTCATTAGAAGCAACCATGTATCTCAACCTTTTTTTCTCTTTTAGAATTCACTGTAAGCAAATAAATTGTGTAGTAAATCGAGTAATACCTGGACGTTTTAGTTCTCTTTAATTAGTGTGAGACCTCATAAAGTCCAAACTTGATATTTGCATAAGAACTTAACAACTTTTTGAACATCTTGTAGAGTTAATTTTACAAGTGGAAGCACATCATTGTCCTCCAGAATCAAATCCAAACAATGTGCTACACACGATGTCTTCACAATGTATGGATACTTTTGTTCAATCATATATCCAGCAGCTTTTAGTTAGAGGCATTATCTGATACGAATTGCATAATATTAGTTGTTCCTATTTCTTCAATCCCAGAAGAGATGAACTTAGAAATATATTCAGTTATTTTTCTAGATCCCACGGTGCATTATGACTTCAAAAAGATCACCCCCTTTGGACAAGCAACAAGCAAATTAACCAGAGGTCTTTCTTGTCCATCAGTCCATGTATCAGACATTAATGTGCAGCCACTTTCAACCATGATCATTTAACTGAATTTACAGTCATTGGCTTCTTTTTTCAATTTTTCTAAGACCCTTATTCTAGTTGTCTCACTACTTGGAGGAACATATCCATGACCATGCTCAGCAATTTTTACACAAGCTGCTACGAATTCATCGCTCCTTAAAACATTGAACGGAACAATATTGATAATTATTGCCTTAACCAAAGCATCATCGGTAATTTCCTTTTCTTTCTTTTGAGTTGTTGCAAACAATGTTATTTACTTCGCCGATCATTCTTTTGTTGAAGTGTGTGCTTGTGCTAGATGTGAAAAAACTGAACTTAAGTTTTGTCAACTAGATCTGGCATTTGGTTATTTCTCCTACCCCCGACCCCGATTACTTCTACTGCCTTCTTTGCTATTTCACAAACTCATCACTAGTAACTGTGCAAGAACCCACATCATTGCATGCTATTCTAGCAAGATGATATTTGATTCTAATAATGCCTCCTCCGAATGTTGTTGCCAAAATATTACAATGAATTCTACCACCTTCATTAATAGCATACTCCTATATTTGATCTTTCTATCGTGACATCTTGATAGTACTGAAAACAAAAAATAGATCAATAATTTTCCAACTTAATAATTAAATAACTCAATAATCTCTTTATATAAAAAGATGCAGATTACGTTATAATGAGTATAGCCAGTATGAATGATTGCATGAGTTGTTGGGTTCGCTATAATCACAGGGGTATATGCAGTGGAAAATTAAATTTTTTATCAAACATAAATTTAACTCCGTTGAGTTGGGGAGTAGCAGGAGGAGTCCACTGTGAGAGAATCTCATTCTCTTTTAGATAATCTAAAAATTATGTGCTTAAGTATTCACCTCCTCGATCAGATCGAAAAGTTTTTTATACTTAATCCATTTTGTTTCTCTACTTCAATTCTGAATTATTTGAACTTTTCAAATACTTTAGACTTGTACCTGAAAAGGTACACATAACCATACCTAGAGAAGTCATCGGTAAAGGTTAAGAAGTAGTTATAGTTCCCACGGGCACTAACATTTAGTAGCCCACATACATCTGAATGGATCAAATCCAATAGATGTTTGGCTCGCTCCACTTGTCCAACAAATGGAGATTTTGTCATCTTTCCTTTGAGGCATGATTCACAAGTTGGTAGTTCTTGCTCTTTCGTTAGATCAAGCAATTGTGCCAATTTATTAATCATTTTCTCAGAAATATGTCCTAATCTTGCGTGCCACAGGCTCATTGAACTATGATTATCTAATTTTCTTTTATTTTGTTGAATTGTGAAAATGGGGTTATGGGAGTAATAGTATATAAACAATTCGTCAAAGAACCACAATATATAAAATCAGAACGTTTGAAAATGGAACAATTTTCATTCTCAATGGTAAATCTAAAACCTTCTCTATTCAAAACTAGAATAAAGATAATGTTCTTAATAATATCCGGAACAAAAGGACAATTATTTAAAACTATTACATAACCATTCTCTAAAGCTAGATTAACGGTCCCTATAGCTAATGCAGCAACTCTTGCTCCATTTTCCATCCTAAGGACTGTCTCTCCTCCATCCAGCTTCCTACTTCTTGCCATTATCTACAAATCATTGCAAATATGTGAGCCACAACCGGTATCTAATACCCAAGAAGTATTGTTAACCGACAAGTTAACTTCAACAAAATATATACCTGAACTCTTCAGGCTTGCAAGATACTCCTTGCAATTCCTCTTCCAGTGCCCTGGTTTGCCCCAGTAATGGCACTTGTCATTGGCTTGAGAAGAAACTTTTTTGACACCGCCCTTAGCTTTCAGCTTGTTGGGTTTAGAGGAACCCTTTCCTTTCTTCTTTCCTTTCTTGAGCTTTTTAGCCTTTGATCCGGAAGAAGATCCAACAAGCAGAATCGGCTTGTCCTTTTTCATGGTGGACTCAGCCGTCTTTAACATGTTCACAAGCTCAGTGAGACTAGTCTCCATGTTGTGCATGTTAAAGTTGACAACAAAGGTGTCAAATGATGGAGGCAGAGACTGCAGTAGAAGGTCCGTATAGAGTTCGTTCTCCATAACGACTCCAAGGGACGTCAGCCTTTCAATAAGGGCTATCATTTTCAATCCATGATCATGGATTGAAGAGCCCTCAGTCATACGACATCTGAAAAGGTCTTTTGAGATCTGATATCTCGTCTGCAGAGTTCTTTCACCATACAACTCTTGTAGGTGAATGAGGATCCCATAAGCAGTATCTTGATCCTCGTTCTGCCTCTACAGCTCATTTGACATCGATGCCAGCATGTAGCATCGAGCCTGCAGATTGTCATCAACATGACATAAGTAATCTGCATAATCCTCTGAACTAATATCCTCCGGTGGTACCGAAGGAGGCGCAGTGTCGAGGACATATGCCCTCTTCTCCGACTGAAGAACTATCTTCAGGTTTCTTAGCCAATCGACAAAGTTAGGTCCAGTTAATTTGTTTTGTTCAAGGATTATTGCAAGTGGATTCTTTGCCATTTTAGTAGAATAATCAACAAAACATGCACGAAGCAGAAAATAAGTAAACTACGGGAAAAATATATTTATTTAATATAAGGTCTTTAATACTAAATGTCTCCCACTATTTTTTTCGAATTCCATCACCCCTAATGGAATTTCAGGAAATCAAATTTCCTAGTGAGCTTGAGGTCCAATGGAAATATTTCACACCCCAATTTTATGAACCCATGAAATATTTTTATCGGTAGTCAACTCTTTGACGATTGTATCACTATACAACCCTCAAGTTTGTTTTGCCTCACCTCTTCTCATATACCCCAATTTTATGAGCTCATATGGTACTAAGTGTCAAACAATACCCATCAAACATTCGTGTAGATAGAGCATCAAGATGTCCCACGACTCATGGCCAACATAATGATGATTCCATCCCACGAGCATCTCAATGCTTGGTAGAGAACACAATTTTCCAACACAAGACCACCCCATGACTCATGGTCAGTGATCAAGTGTGGTAGCGGTCGTCATGTCTCTATCTTTGATGGTAGGCATGGAACGATAGGTCCTACCTAACTTGTCCATTTTTGTTTGAAATTGAATTTTCAAAAAATTCTTTTACTTAATTTTAGTAAATTAAGTGGGGTTTAATTTTATCCAAGACCTCATCATAATTTAAATTAGGTTGGTTATTTAATGCGTGACATCATAATATCATTCCGCAAGTATACAATCATTAAATAAAATCCTAAGCATGCATCTAATACATACTTAAATAAATGGATAATCATGAACCAGTCCTATGCGATCCATTTGAGCCAAAAATGAACCTAAGGTCAGTCTAAGGGTAATAAAATGGAATAGAACCTATTCTATTACATAATTGTATCCCATACAAACATGGGCCTTCTTTTTTATTCTCCTTCGTCTTCCAAAGAAAAAGAAAAACTTTACCATCTATTCTCCTTCGACTGCCGGTGCCTGCGTGCGCAGTCGTCGGGTGTCAGACACCCGACGCTCGCGTCATCAATTTTTTTTTTCATATTTAAACAATTTAAATAAGCAATTAAAATTATTCCAATTAAAAATTTCTGAAAATATGCAAAATCAACTTTTACATAATTAACATGAATTTAAACAATTTAAAAACATGTATTCATAAATTCGAAATTCATTAAATAAGCGAAACTGTGGCTCTGATACCACTGTTGGGTTCGTTATAATCGCAGGGGTATATGCAGCGGAAAATAAAAAATAAAAAATAAAAATGGATTATACCTTTCGTACACTCCGGTTGTTGTAGGGAATAAAACAATCAATTGTTTATCCTAGACTATCAAAACTCGCAGGGATCCAAGTGTCTCCCCTCTATCAGGTCCACGATACGGAAGAGCAACACCAATAAAAAGGATTCGCTAGTATCCTTTTAATTGTTTACTAATCTAGAACCGGAATAAATTTTCAAGAACAATAAAGATTGATTCTTTAAGTTTTTGAAATAATAATATGAAAAGAATAACAAGAAACTGATTTTCTTTTTCTTTCTTTTCTTTCTTTTCTTGGAGAGTAAAAATAGAAGACTTTAAACAAAATATTTTTTTGCTCAAATTTTTTTATTTATTTTTTGAATTGATTATGTAATTTTCATCCCTCATATATATAGGGCTGAAAATTTTAATCATTTTCCAACTCTTGGAAAGTTTTTCAATTTTGAACTATTTCAAAACCTTATCTTGGAAGGATTCCAAATCTTCCAAGAACTCTTCTCTTTTCTCTCTCCTATTGTATGTGGACTAATTTGAGACTACATTAATCATCAAAATTGTCTACATACATTGTTGATATTAATTTGAACTCTTCAAATAATATCAAGATAGATATATATCATATATATATATATACTATAATTATATTTATACATAAATTAAATCTTATTGGCCTATTTTATCCCATAAAATTGGTCACTATATTTATTTATCTATAAATATGTTAATTAAATAAATTATATTTATTTAATTTATTCTCTTCATATTTTCTTCATATTTTAGTGGGCTTCTTAGTGATCCACATTTATTTTGGGCTTGGACTCAAAAATCCCCAAATTAATTCAATTGATTCAATCCCAATTTAATCAATCCAATTGATTAATTTAATTTACTCCAATTGGGCTTCCTAATCAAATTAGGTCCAATTAAATAATTCAATTACTTAATTGAATAATTTAATTTAACCATTAAATTAAATAGAACCCTTAATTAATTAATTGATCAGTATTAATTAATTAATTTCCAACCATTGGATAAAATCTAAAATTTGCAATGTTACTTTACATAAAGATGTGTGACCCTCTTAGGTTCACTAGTAAGCTAGTAGTGGGTTTGCAACATTTGCAACTTATGAATAACAATTATTCTAATTAATTAATCCAATTAATTAATCCGTTTGAAATCAACTCCTTAATTCCAATAACCTCACTATCCATGAAAACACCTAGCAAGTAATCATGACAAACTAGTCTTAGGTGAAATAGCGAGTAAACCTATTTCAGTTGCGAGTACCATACACGTACGGTCCTCTCAACAGCTAATCTCCTGATTGAATCTAAGGCATGAATTATAAGTCGAAACCCTAAATAATTCAATAACTGTGATCCCATTTCCAGTTCCAATAATTTTTGATGAATCACAATTCATACTGCCTTGGCCAAGGTCTTTGAATCACGAATTATGAAAACACAGGAGATTCCCTTGTTTAAAAAGACAAGTGCCGAATTCTATGTTGGCCACTGACAAACCTCCATGCACACCAGTGCAACACCCAACATACCCCCTTTGTGATTGTCAAGCAATCAGAAGATATATCAAAGTACTGAATGATGCACACAAGGCTACCATCGTGCCTCAAGTCTGAGGACTAGTCGTGTACTATCGCAACACATAAATTCTTATTTCGACGGGCAAAGCCTCCAACTAAAAATTTCTTGCGGGCCATATTCGGTGTACTTGTTCCCTAACAAGCACCCACATACATGCACTTATGTCTCTACGCTAATGTCAATGGAATGTGACATCCTCGTCTCACGAGCATACATTATATGTACGAGTTTTACTAAGCTATTTGATGTCCCATCTCAAAAAGCTGTCGACTCAAAACTTATTTAAGACCAAAACCTTAAAGGCATGTTCCATGATCGCCATCATATGCGCGACCATGTCCCGTAGCTAAATTTGGTCTAAAGACTTTATCTAATATGCAGAAATAAAAAATACAAGACATAAGATAAAGAAAATGCATTTTTATTAATATGATTTTCAATAAAATTATTTTTACAAAAGTAAAAAAGTATAATACACCCAATCTAATTGGCGTTGGCATTCTATTCTAACATTAGTTTCTTGTACTTCAATCTCAATTCACTAAAAAGTAAGAATTTCAATTTTGTTGTGTCTAGAATAATCATTGTCACCCAAGTTGTATTCACTTTAATATAAACAAGTCGGTTAAGGATTAACTCCTCACCACTTGACTATTTCTTAATTCTTATTACTCTTATTAAGCCACATAAACACACACACACACACACACACACAGAGAGAAGAGAGAGAGAGAGAGAGAGAGAGAGAGAGAGAGAGAGAGAGGAGAGAGAGGAGAGAGAGCTCCAAGACAGCAAGACCAAACAAATGATCACTGATCAATATTATTTCTCCAGGTTAGATTTATTTTCTTGTTGTGGAAACACTTTTAAATTTTTGATCATTAGTTTGTTTCTTAAGTTTGCCTAAAGCGCAAATTCTTTGACTAATCCTATTTGAATCTTAAAAAAATATTTTTGAAAGCAAGAAATTCAAACAAGTTAGTTGTCGAACATATGGTGGGCATCAATATATAAAGGTGATAACATAATTCTTAAAAAAATATTGCAATATTCATAAAACAAAGCCAAGAGATATGTATTCTCAATTTAGCTGAAATTAAATCTCATACCGTGATTAGCTATTTAAGTCTCTTGAAACTTAGCAACTGAGAGAATGAAGAACAATGGTGGAAGCTACAAAAATAGTTTTAAATGGAGAAAACTAAAAGTAGGATATAAATCAGTTTTATAAGATTAAAAATAAGTATTGAGTCTACAATTTCAGTTGTAAGTTTCATTTTCAAATTTTGAATAAGATAAACGTTACCTGTGTGTTGGAATCACAATTGAAAGTGTTCGATTTTTTAAGTGAATTTAGAAGAGTTTGCTTAAATGGGGATATAGCACTCTTTCAACTTTCTTTCAAGGGTTAAAATTATTTTGCCTCCTTGTACTAAATAGTTTGCATCAATTACGCCATATACAATTAAAATTTTCATTTACCTCCTTCATCTCAAAAAAATTAGTTAGATAGATATACCCTTTGCCTAATAAAAATAAAATCACTTTACCCCCTATCATAACCTATATAACATTTGACCCCTCTATAATCAAAATTTTAATTATTTTGACCCCAAACTTTATTCAACATAAAAAACTAATTAGATATTGTGTAATTTTTGTTTTAATAAGTCTAAATAAAATATTAATAGATTAAAACACATATAATTATTATTAATATTATAACTAAACATGAAAGAATATTTCAAACTATGAAATTCTTTAAGGAAAATATTGAAAAATAAATGTTGAAGGAAAAACCCCTCTACAATCAAATATATCAATAATTTTGACCCAACTTTTTTCTTCTAATTAAAAAATAAATTGAATATGCTTTATATAATTTAAACAAACACAAAATTATTAATAAAACATATACTACTAAAATAAAATGAATATATTATTTCTATTACATAATGATACCTTATACATTTTTTTAATTAGAAGAAAATTTTTGAGTCAAAATTATTGATATTTTATTGTAGAGGGGTTTTTCCTTCAAAATTTATTTTTCAATGTTTTCCTTAGAGAATTTTATAATTCGAAATATTCTTTCATGTTTAGTTATAATATTAAAATTAAATGAATTTTAATCTATTAGTATTTTATTTAGACTTATTTAAATAAAAATTACACAATTTTTAATTAATTTTTTATATTGAATAAAGTTTGGGATCAAAATAGTTGAAATTTTGATTATAGAGGGGGCAAATGTTATATAGGTTATAATAGGAGGTAAAGTGATTTTATTTTATTAAGGGTATTTATATCCATCTAACTGATTTTTTTGAGATGAAGGGGGTAAATAAAAATTTAATTGTATAGGGTAATTGATGCAAACCCTTTAGTACAAGGGGAAAAATGAATTTAACCCTTCTTTGAATTAGTTCTTTTGTTTCAAAAAAAAATCTTGAATATATGTTAGGATATTCCTTTCTATTCCATTAGTGCAGAGTCTGCAAACTGCAACTGTGGCACTCGTTAATTCTGTTGAAATTTGAAAATTTTGATATTCTCTCACCTTTCATGCTTTCAGGCTTCAACTCGGGGTGGTGCCGTGGTACTGTTGCATAGCTGGACAAGATTTTGCTGGTTTTCATGTTAAATACGGATTTTTGAATTTAAGGTTATTTGAATCCACTATAGGTTTGCGATTTTGCTAAAGCATATTTCTAAAAATTCTAAAAACAAAAATCGTATTTTCAAACAAAAACACATAACCTAACATAAATGAAAATAATTCATCATTTTAAAAGTCATGTTCTAAATAAAAACATAAACAAAATATTAAGCCAAAATTTATTTGACACACTCTTCGATTGTATACCAAATACCTTAATTTAATAACTTATCAAATTATTGATAGTTTTAAAAAATAAATAGGAACCAAAAATAATATTTGAGGCAACAATCAACAATTGTAAAAAGTATTGATCAATTTTTATGTTAAGAATAACTTATCAAAAACTAATATTTGTAAAAGAATGTTTTAAAATAAAAGAATATACTAAATTAAATATGAGAAAACAATGATACTAATGACAAAAATATAAGTTTCAAAATGTATAAATTATTATAAATTAAGTAAAAAGATCAAAATTAAAGTTCAAGTATATTACTAAAGGAAAGAGTATAAATTAATTCTTATATGTTTGAAATATATACAACTTTTAAAACACCAAATGAGGGTCATCTTTTAAAATGCATAATTATTAAAAAAAATTAGACCAGTATTTAAATCATGAGTTTTAATAATATACAAAATATGTATTATTATTTATCTATGACAAAAAATGCATCTAAAAATAATTCCTTTTGAATAATTTTTTTCTAAAATTGTATGATGTATTATGCTATTAAAGATAACATTTGCAATTGAACTTGATTCTTCAATTTTATTATAAAACTAAAATTGTAAATTGTGAAACATGTATAATTATAAAAATCATAATAATTCTTTATATATAAAATTAATCTATACTCCTTATGTCATTGAAGGGATAATCAAATTTAAAATTTGATCTCATTCATTTTGTGTTCCTGTATAAATTATTTGTTATAAGATATAACTATCAATTAGTTTTTTTTTAATTATGCTTTTTTAAAAAAAAAAATGGATATAGTACATTGATCTTTAAAATGTTTTTCTAAGGATTGTTTATCAAATAAGAGGATGGGGTTGCCAAGACCCACACCTCAAGGTGAAAATAACCCCTTAAATTTACTGTTCTTAATTTAACATAGTAAATACTTGACTTTTAATTGTTACATATTAAATGATATTCTTTTAGTTTTTCTCTTACAATAGCATATATTCACTTTTACACTTTATATTGTTACATAGCAACTTTCTCTTATTCTATCTAATATTTTTTCTCTAAATCTCAATATATACAATTTTAATTTAGAAATCTCTTCTAAAGTTTTATTAACAATCATGTGAATATTATTATCATAACATTTTAACTTAATATTATTTGAATTCACCTGAGGCTTGCCCTATCACTAGCCCTATTATGTCAAAAATTCTAAAAATAATGTATAAAAATAAAAAAACATAACCTATCTTAATTTAGTAAATAATAAAAGTATTTGTAGTTTTGAATAAGAAATAGGAGGCCAAAATTTTAATTTTGAGGCAATCACTAATTATTACAATATTGATTAACTTTTATGTTTGAGACAAAAACTAAAGTTTTTTTAAAATGAAAATTTTAAAATAAAAAATTAACTTAAATTAAATTCAATCTTCTTGAATATATAAACAGAACATGCAATTTTAGATATGAGAAAAAAATGAATACTAATTAAAAAAAATATTATTTTCAAAAGACATAAATAATTAGAATTAGGTAAATATAGAAAATAAAGTCCAATTATATTTGCTCAAAGAAAGAATACAAATTACTCTTATATGTTTGAAATATATAATATTAAAAATAGTAAGTGAAGGTCATCTTTTAAAAATCATAACTATGAAAAAAAATATTAGATATCTATTACATTTATATATGAAAAAAATACATATGAAAATAACTCCTTTTAATTTTTTTCTTGAAAGTGTTCAAGTAATTATACTAGTAAATATGGCATTTGCAGTTGAAGTTGATTCTTTCATTTTATTATAAAAATTATGCAGTTATAAATTTATGAATCGTGTATAATTATAAAGATTCTAATTACTTTTTATATATAAAATTAATCTATACTCTTTATGTCATTAAAGTGACTATAAAATTTGATCTTATTCATTTTTTTTGGTAAAAACTTACTTATATAAAAGATAACTACCATTTAGCGTTTTACAAAATATGCATTTTTTTTTCAAAAATAAAGGGAAAGGTACTTTGATCTTTAAATAAATTTTTCTCAAACTTCTTTATCACACATGGGGATGTCGTTGCCAAAGATTCAAACATCAAGGTGCAATTAACCTGTTAAACTTACTATTCAAAATTTAACATAGTAAACTTTAAGGCTAAATTTATTAAACGAATTTTAATCGTGAATATCATATTGGTACCTGAATTAACACTAGAAAATGAGTAGAGGAATAAGAGTTTTGAGAAATCTATTAAGAGCATTTCCTCGCAAAAATAAAAAATATACTAGAAGTAATCGCCAAAGATATTGAGATGTGGGATTGATTCAATTATGTCCACACTATCCTGGCTCTCTGCCCGTGCAAAAAAAGATGTGGAATTGATTCAATGTCATTACAACAAAGATATTCAGATGCTACTGCAAAGCCTCGTCGCTGCAAAATAACATCAACTAGAATCCAAGTGTGAAATAATCGCCAAAGAAAAATGAATATTGTAGTGCACCAAATTGTAAATGATGATCCGCTGTCGTCTATTGGTCAGAGAACCTACAAAACAGATATTGGGTTGGCCCAACGTAAGATCTTCGACGCTCAAATCAGTTAGGCTCTTGGAGAAGAAAGTAAAAGCATGTAGAAACATATATTTTAGATATCAAGAGTGTAGAAAAGAGATTTTAGGCTTAATTTGTTATAACTGCCTCTGGTACACGTCATCATCTCCCTTGATTTACCCCAAATAAGATTCTCTGTCGCTTTCTCATAGTCATTGTTTTGTTCTCTCTTTCCACGTGACCTGGCCCGACATGGAGGTCGTGAGTCCCTCCTTGAGGTATGACCTGCCCTGGCAAAACAGTAGGTTCGTACAATATACAAGTCGTGCACCACATATGTAGTAGGTCATACAATACGTAGGCTATGCAATATACAACTCATGCACCACAAGCTAATAGGTCATACAATATATAACTCATGCACACATATTAACAAGTCATGTGATACACAACTCATTCAACATAGAACAGGTCGCGCGCACATTCTCGGCTTATATGTCGAGTAAGTGACTGGTAAACTGCCTAAGCTTTATTCAAGGCAAGATGTCACTACTTCCTCTTGGTCATTACTTCGAGCCATATGGGTCAGTCCTGACTTACTCCACATCATCTAGTCCCCCCTACTATTCTCGACCTGAAGTCCTAAAGGTTAGGTAGAGTTACCCAATTTCCTTGACTTTGGAGGTTAGGGCTGAGTACGTTCCATTTATTTCAAATTCTGGACTCTTGGAATTTTATACCCATAATTGCTTATATTAAATGTCTTGTCCTTTCAACTGACTTCCTTCATTCGTCCATACACGTGTTCTTACCCTAGCATCTACGACTAGAATTCTGTCTCTTGGCTTACCTTTTTCTCCCTATAAAAGGGGTCCAACCTCTTCACCATCCCACTTTTTCTTTCTTCGCACCTTATCCTTTTATCCGACGAGCATCTTATTTCTCCGGTGCTCTTTCCTCGTCTTTTCTTAAGTAGACCAAGTAAGTACATTTATCCTTGATGTTTCTTTCATCTTTTGTTTTTTTCTTTAAATTTTCCTTTTTAGGATAAATTTGTTTTTGGATGTCCACTTCTTCATCCTCAAAACCTCTTTCATTCATTCCTACTTACCTTCTCTATGGTATTTCTATTGCCGAGCTAGCACGTGAGTTATCCAGTTACCATCTTCTTGAGATCAGGATGGCTAATCTAGACAATCACCCCGCCTATATGACCCATGCTTCCACCCTTTCTGAAACTAGTTTAGCCAATCTTAGGGAGAACATGGGAATTCCTAAAGAATTTAATATAGTTCTCCTAGGTCCAAGTGATAAACCTCAAAACCCTCCTCTTAGCTATGCCATTTTTTTCATAGATTAGTTAGAAGGGGGCTTAGGTTTTCCGTGCCTGACCTATTCTACCATATTTCCAAGAGCTTTGGTATCCCTCTAATGCAGCTTGTTCCTAACTCTTACCGACTCATGGTCGGCTTTTGGAAGGAAATATACCATTTTGGTTACGAACCCAATCATAAATTGTGGTAAGCTTTCTTCCATACTAAGACCTCTAGCCCAAGCCTTTATATTTTACCTCTCGTGGCTAGGCCAAATAAGGGGATCCAAGTTCTCATTGCGATTGTAAAAAAATATTTTTTTATTTCTTTAGTTGACCCTTGGAACTTCCCCACCACTTAGATTACTGATCTACTTCATCAAAGTTATGCTATAACTCTGCTCTGCCACAAAATCCTTAGCTTGTTGATTAAACCAAAACCCTTGCCATGTAGGTTTACTAGTTGATTCTTAGCCTCTCCTCTACCATTTTCAGCTAAGTCCCAAAGTTGTTCCGCTTTCTCAACTTCTAGGTACTAATTTTCTCGGATAGATCTTATATTTTAGCACCTAATAAACATGTTAATTATCTTTTTCTATTTCAGATTAGCTAATGGAGTGCCACATGCTGCTACTTATCATGCCCGAAAAGCTGTTGGTAGGCCCACCCACCCTACTGGACAGGTGCAAGTTCCTTTTACCAGCACTTCCCCAACTCATCCTTCTTCTACTACAGCCCGATCCCTGACAATAGCTTCTTAGCCTCCATCGTCTAACTAATCTCCTCCCTAGCTTGCTGCACCTACCAGCTCACACAATCGAGAGAAACGCCCAACACTAACTGGGGGTGGTAGATCTTCTTCAGCTCAATGCCCTTGTCTAAATGCCCCTACCTCCCTATATGCCACTTTTTTTACAAGCAGCTCGGTGCTAGAGACCAGGGATAGAAACCTCTATACTGAGTGGTTCTAAGAGGTGCCCAATTCTGTAGACCAGCGCCTTCTGGGGTCTATAGATTATGATGCCCGTATGAGTTACTTGGCAGGATATACTTTAAAGGTGATGCATATTACCTTAATCTTATCTTTAACAAATAAAAAAATTCTGACTTTAACTTTTTTTCTCATGTTGTTTTGTATTTGAGCTCTCTAATAGCTGATCTGTGGTTTGGATTGCCTACCTCAATGAAAGAAGAGCTCAGACAAGAGAACAAGGACTTACATCAATGGTTACAATGTGCTCAAGCTCGCGTGGGCAAACTACAGGCTGATCTTGAGATTGCCGAAGGTGTGCATGCTTTCCTAGAGAAGAAAGTAGTTGAGGTGGAGAGACATAGGAACAAAATAGAGAAACAAATGCTGAAAGCTATCGAGGAGGCCTCCATCTCTCGTGGTGAAGGTCATATCACAGGCCTCCTCGCAGGTCGCGCTAAATGGGCGTAGGAGAAGAAAAGATTTTTACAGTCTCCCGAGTTCATAGATCACCTCACTTAAGAGGCTCTAGAATACCTGATTAACAGCTTCACTCATTGCCTGAATCAAGTTAAAGAACTAGGCTATACTGGCCCAGAACTAAACTTGGACCATACTGTTGAACAAGTCCCCATTTTCCTAGGAGATCGGCCCTGACTGTAGACGCCACAGGTCCTTTCGCCATCCAAGTTGAGACTATCCCAGAGGGCATTATTCCTGAGCCTACCTTTTCTCAACCTATAGATGAACCACTTCTTCTATATCCTAAAGTTTAGCTGGTTATAAATGTCGAAGATGACAACTTTAGCAGGGAAATAGGAGACCCTAAAAATGAGGGCGCAATAATTGAGCCTTTAAACATTTGTGATTATGGTATGGAATAGCCTGTATCAACTATGTTTGTATATATATATATATATATATATATATATATATATATATATATATCTTCAAACTTTTCAAGTGTTTTCATGCTCTTGCTTTTGTGACATCTTAATCAACAACCAAGCTAAATTTTAATCAACTACTTTACAGCTAGACCTCTACTTAGGGAGAATTAGGCCACTAAAAAAATGTTCCTATCACAATTGTCATGATCACTTAAAATATAGCTGTTTTGGCAGCTCTTGCCCCCCTAAAATCAAAACGCATTCCCTTCGAAAGAGATCTTGATTTTATTTTTAAAAAGGGATATTGTATTGAAAATAAGTCATGCATGACCTAGCATATTTCAAACATTCATACTTATGATCTTTAATGGGTGCACCAATCTGCATTTGTCGCTTAGTATAACCTCATATCATTGATATTTCATAGGACTCAAGATCGAGCTCTCTTACTCTGAAGAATTTGCAAATGTAATTTCCTTTTTCTTCCAATAGGTCGGTCTCTACGAATCCTCCAAGGGCTTAAGGAAACCAATCTCAGCTGGCTTACCTTAGGATTTTTTGCATTATTCCTAGGAGGTTGGTCTCTAAAACCCTCCAAGGGACCTAAGGAAACTAATCTCAGCTGGCTTACCTTAGGATTTTTACATTATTCCTAGGAGGTCAGTCTCTACAAACCTTCCAAGGGACCTAAGAAAATCGAGCTCAGTTGGCTTATCTTAGGATTTTTTGCATCATTTTCCTAAGAGATCGATCTTTATGATCTCTCTAAGAGACCTAAGAAAATCGAGCTTAGTTGGATTACCTTAGGATTTTTTGCATTATTCCTCTAGTAGGTCAGTCTCTACTACCCCTCCAAGAGACCTAAGAAAACAACTCACCTGACTTACCTTAGGATTTTTTGCATCATTCCCATATGAGGTCGGTCTTTGCGATCCCTCCAATAGACCTAAGAAAACTGAGCTCAACTATCTTACCTTAGGATTTTTGTTAAATTATTACCCCAAGGAGGTCGGTCTCTATGAACCCTCGAAGGAACCTAAGGTGGTCCAGCTCAGCTGGCCTTGCATTAGGATTTTTCTCTTCCTGTTTTTAGACAATGGTTTAAGATAATTCATTTTATTTCATTTACAAAAATTCAAGATTATACATAGAATGCCTTGGTAGCTTTTCTCTCTGCTCATCTACTAGCTCATATTCGCCTCCAACTATTACTTCAGTTATCTTGTTGGGACCTTCCCAATTTACCTCTAACTTGCTAGTTTGTTTCAAGGAATCTGCTCGCCGCAACACCAGATATCCGACCTAGAATTTTTTTTTGACCTTCTAAGAGTACCATGCTCTAATTCTATTTTCGTATATTTCCATCAGAATATATACCCTTTCTCTTTTTTCATCACTCCAGTCTAATGCTTCCCTCATGAGCTCGTTGTTCCTTATTTCATCAAAGCTTTAATTTCGGTGAGTTTCTATCCCAATCTCGGCAGGTATAACAACTTATGTTCCATATACCAAACTGAATGGAGTTTCTCCTGTTATAGTTCTCGGTGTTGAATAATATGCTCATAAGATTGAGTCTAGTAGCCTATCTACCCAACCACCTCCAACTCTGTCCAGCCTGGTTTTGATCCTGTACAAAATTATTTAATTAGTTACCTCGACTTGCCCATTAGCTTGAAGATAGGCTACTGAAGTGAAGTACTGGTTGATTTTCATTTCAGTGCACCAGCTCTGGACCTTATTTCTTTGGAATTGGGCGCTATTATCGGATACTAGGTCACGTGATATCCTATATGTACATACTATGTTTCCCCACAGAAACTTCATGACCTGGACTCGATAATCTTTGCTATGGTCTCAGTTTCTACCCATTTACTAAAGTAATCTACTACCACGATCAAGAATTTTCTTTGTCCTGATTGTAGAGTGAAGGGTCCAATAATATTAATTTTCCATTTAGAGAAGGGATAGGGAGAGCTCATGATTTTCAGCTCTTCTGTTGGTTTATATATCAGGGGAACACGCTTTCGGCATATTTTGCACGTTTTGACCAAGTGTTCTGCATCTTCTTGTAGTGAAGGTTTAAAGTACCTATCTCTTACTACATTGGAAACTAATGCACGACCTCTACCATGGCTTCCAAATCCTTCCTCAAGCACCTCTCATAGTATATAAGCTCCCTCATTTTGTGATAAATACCTTAAGTATGGAGTAGAAAAAGCTCATTTATATAATAAGCCATCAATAATGCAATATCTAGTAGCTCTTACCTGAAATCAAGCTGCCTTCCTTTTATTCTGAGGCAGTTTCTCTTCTTGCAAATATTCTATTTGTATCTAACCTCCAATCCCTTTTTTCGTCCACTGAGGCCACTTTCTCCCATACGCTGTGCTGATGGGCTATCAATACTATAATCTTTCTAGTTTTGCAATCACCAGTGGAACTTGAAAGTTTAGAGAGATAATCGGCCTTGCCATTTTCAACTCGTGGTACATGATTTAATTCAATCTTTGCAATTGCTACTTCAACTGAGCTGCCTGCTCAACGTAATTTTTCATCCGCTTCTCTTTAGCTATTAATTCTCCTCCTATTTGCTGCATGACCAACTTTAAGTTATAATAAATAATTAAGTATTTTACCCCGAGCTCAAGCGACATCTTCAACCCCCTTATAAGCACCTCATATTCTACATCATTGTTTGATGTTTTGAACTTAAACCTTACTGCAAATTCCAACTCTTCTCCTTTGGGGAAAGTCAATACAATGTCTGCGCCAGAACCAGATAGGGTAGCTGAGCCATCAACATATAATAACCATGTTTTATGGCTCTTGTCACTTTGTACCATTTCTTGCAAAAAATATGCCAAAGCCTGAGATTTTATAGCCACCCTGGGTTGATATTGTATAACATACTCACCCATATCTGTTGCCCACTTTACCATCCGACCTGATGCCTCGGGTTTGCTCAGTATCTGTTGTAATGGTAGGTTAGTTCGAACCATTGTCTTATGCAATAAGAAGTATGGCCTGAGTAGTCTTCCTATTGTTATAAGTGCTACCCTTACTTTCTCTATTTTTGAATATTTATTCTCATCTCATCTCAACAATTTACTCATATAATATATAAGTTTTTTTGGCTTCCTTCTTCTCCCAGCAAGACTGAGCCAATAGCTAGCTCGCCCATAGAGAGATAAACATACAATGTTTCAACTTGTAGGGGCTTGGTAAGCAAAGGTAGCTCTGCCAGAAAGGTTTTCAACTCATCAATCGCTTTTTGGAATTCCATAGTCCATTCAAACTTGTCAACCTTCCACAAGACCTTAAAGAAAAGTAGGCTCCTCTCTGCCGACCTAAAGATAAAGTGACTTAGGGCTGCTATCCTACCTGTAAGCTGCTGGAATTTGTTAATGTTGTTTGGATGAACCATATTCTACACTGCCTTTATTTTTTTGGGTTTATTTCTATACCTCTTTTTGTGACCATATAACCTAAGATTTTTCCTGATTTGACCCCAAATGAGCATTTAGAAGGATTTAATTTCATACTTTACATTTTAAATACGACAAAGGGCTCTACCAGATCTGTCATATGGGCTCCAACCCTTTTTCTCTTCACTAGCATATTATCCACGTACACTTCTATTTTCTACTCGAGCAGACCTTGAAATATCTGATCTACTAGCCTTTGGTACATAGTTCCTGTATTTTTTAATTCAAAAGACATAACCACATAACAATAAGTGCCTGTGGAAGTGATAAATCTTACTTTCTTCTGGTCCTCTGGTGCCATCATGATCTAGTGATATCCTTGTGATGTATCCATCATACTTAGGAGCTCACATCACGAAGTGAAATCGACTAGTTGATCTATTCGAGGTAAAGGGTAATGATCCTTACGACAAGCTTTATTTAAATCTCAAAAGTCAATGCACAACCTCCATTTTCCTTCAATTTTTGGTACCAAGACTGCATTTGATAGCCATTTAGGGAATTAAATTTCCTTTATATGACCAGCCTCCAGTAAATTTTCCACCTATTTCTAGATAATCTTATTTTTTTCCGAATAAAATGTCTCCTATTTTGTTTTACTAGTTTACAGGCTGGATCAAAGTTGAGGTAATGCACTACTACCTCAATAATAATCCTTCTTGAATCATGTGCGGACTAAGAAAAAACATCCATATTGTCTCTTAAGAACTGAGCTATCTCGTTTACCAACTCAGGACTGAGTTGTGTGCCCATCCTGGTGGTTTTTGCTCGGTATCCAGGGACAAGTTCTATGTTAACTAGCTTCTCATTTGGTTGAACATGCATTTGTTCTGCGAATAGTCCTCCAGCCTCATCCCTTTTCAAAACCTTTAGCAAGTGTTCTTCCTCTGGCTCTTTTTTTATTTTGGCTTTCTTTTGTTCGGCCTTTCTGACGGCCTCCACATAGCATTTCCTAGCTAAATATTAATTTTCTTCGATCTTGACTACCCCTTCATCCATTGGGAATTTCAATTTCATGTGTAAAATAGATAATATAGCTTAGAATGTATTAAGAAAAGGCCTGTGCAGAATAATATTATAGGCTAAAAAAGAATCTACAACCAAGAACTTGATCATTCCGGTCTTGCGACCAAGGATATAGGTAAATGACTTGCCCCACATGGTCAACCACTCATTCTCCAAAGCCAAACAAAGCTGTCTCTACAGGTTGCATTTTCATGTCAAAATTCATCTTTTTATATGCCTCATATAATAGAACATCAACATAACTTTCTGTATCTATCATTACCCTAGCTACATCAAAATTAGCGACGATTGCAGTGATGACTAGAGCGTCATTATGAGGTGCTTGGAGGCCTCTTGCATCTTGGGGCCTGAACTGAATTGTAGAGCCATTATTAATCTTATTGACCTCTCCCGTTGCATTCCTGGGGATAGGTCGAGCATACACTTTCCTAGCTCAGTTAGAATCTCCATCTGTGGGGCCACATACTATCATTTGTATCAGCTCCCTTGGAGGAGGAGGGGGGTTTTACCCTGGTGTCGCTCCCACCCTTCTTTCTTCGGTATCTTTTTTATATCCATTTAGGTCGGGCAGTCTTTCACTTAGCCAATTCTTTCTTCTCTTCTTCCCTAACCCAATCATCTAGCCATCCTTTCCTCATCATTCTTTCTATCGCATCTCTTAGCTAACAACAATCTTCAGAATGTCCATATTTATTGTGGAATGCACATAAAAGATTGGACTTAGTTTTTATCGGGGTTGATGAGTAATTGCTAGGCCATCTGAATCCTTTGTGCTTTACGCAATTGCCATCAAGATTTATGCCCTAGGTTCCCCTGACATAGTTATGACAAATCCAGATCGTTCATCAGGCCTTGGTTTTTTAACAAATCCCCCTACTTCTTTGCCTGGTTCCCTCATATCTTTCCTTTTATCACCAATCTTATCTTTCTTCATTCTTTGGGCTTCCTCTATGTTGATGTACTTCTCAGCCCAAGCTAGTAGGTTATCAAAACTCTTGGCTAACTTCTTAGCCAATGACCAGAAGAATTCTCCATCTTGTAAGACCTACACTAGCGCATTAGAGAGCACCTGCTGAGTAGCTGAAGGTACCTCCAAAGAAACTTATGTAAATCTTTTTATATAACTTTGTAGCGACTCGTTGTCCTTTTGCTTCATGCTAAACAAAGTCAGAGATGTCTTTTGATGTTTTCTAGAACTTGTAAATTAATGCAAGAAGAAAGAACGGAATCCTTCAAAGGAATGGCGTTCTCATAGTAACTGTTTACCCTATACACGTCAACATCTTCCTTGATTTACCCTAAATAAGATTCCTTATCATTTTCTTATAGTAACTGTTTCGTTCTCTCTTTCTGCATGACCTAGCCCGACCATATGTAGTAGCTCATACAATATGTAGGCCATGCAATATACAACTCATGCACCATAAGCTAATAATAGGTCATGCAATATATAACTCATGCATCAGAAGCTAATAGGTCATGCAATATACAGCTCATGCACACACATTAACAAGTCATGCGATACATAGCTCATGCAACACAAAATAGGTCACGCTCACATTCCCGGCTTATATGCCAAGTAAGTGACTGGAAAACTGCTTGTGCTTTATTCAAGGCAAGATGTTCCTACTTCCACTTGGTCATTGATTCAAGCAATATAGGTCAGTCCTGACTTACTCTACATCAGATATAGTTGGAGTAAAAATATTATTCTAAATGTATCGATAAACCTCAAATATTGGATTCTTTTAGCGAATTTTATGCCAAACTGATTTTAAAGAGACTAAGCCACTCAAGGATAATTTCTACATCAATATATCAAACGAAACCTGGCAGATAGAATTAGCCACAAATAATGAAAAAATCATCTCCAACTTTTCTTTGTTTTGTACACAATCTCCTACAATCATACCCTAAATTCCAGCAGGCCAATTATCAAACCAAAAAGAGCATTAGCCATGACCAATACTCTGAAAAACAAAAAGCTTGGCCTCTGTATAAATTTTGACCAATCGTTTTCAGATTGAAGAGTGATGAGGTAAAGCTATAGCTTGAGTAGTGCGAACATTAGAGCCATATTTGTGATGCAAGGATTGTGCCTATAATGAATCACTTGTCCAAAATCTCCACCAAAGCTTATAAACAAATGCCTTAGAAACATCATGTATAGATTGAACTCTAAGACCCCCTTCATCAAATGGATAGCAAACTTTAATCCACACAGTGTAATATATATTTTGTTGTAAATCAGAGGACCCCTAAAAGAAATGCAAAAAAATGGATAGACATCAATGCAAGTACACTCTAAATTAACGTAAGGCGACCACCATGAGACAAAGAACACTTTTCCTATCCTTGGAGACGACTACAAATTTTGGATATGGTATCCTCAAACAAAGATGATTTTCGATAGTCCAAGTAAAGTGGAGCACCAAGATACTTAATAGGAAATTATTTATAAGTAAAATCTGTAATTCATTTGATTGCCAATATTTTGTTTCTATGAGCTCTTTTGCTGATAAAAAAAGAACATTTATGAGGATTAAAGAGTTGCCCCAAAATATCCTCACAATCATGCAAAAACTTCATCAGTATCTCCAATCCCTTCCCTATAGCTTTAGAAAAATTTAAAATGTCATCGACATAAGCAAGATTTGAAACTAAAAGCCCTCCTGCTGAATGAAATGATAAGCCTTGAAATAAATAATCAATGGATGCCCTTAAAAAAACCTCCATAGCAAGGACGAAGAGTTAGAGATAAAGGATCTCCCTGCCTAAGGCCCCCGTATGACTTAAAAAATCAAGCTAAAGATCCATTGATAAGAATGGAGAACCAAACATTTTCAATGTAAATTTTAATCAGTTTAAGCCAAGTATTTGAAAATCCAAACCTTCTGAGAACCACATAAAGGAATCTCCAGTGCACCCGATCATAAGCCTTGGCCATATCTAATTTGAAAATAATGTTCTCAGTTCTAAGCTTCTTATCAAGACATGGACCATTTCTTGGGCAAGTAGAATATAATCTCGGATGAGCCTCCAGTACAAAACCACTCTAAGCATGAGAAATCAAATGGGAAAAGAGACAAGATAGTCTCAAGCATAGAAGTTTTGAAAAAAAATTATTTGACACGTTGCAGAGACTGATAGGGCAGAACTCACTCCAAGAGGAAGAAGATTTCAACTTTAGGAGTAAGTACCATTGAAGTAGCCATAAATTTCCTCAGAAAATGCCCATCATTAAAAAAATTGATAAAAGAAAGTTGAAGAACCATCTAGCCCTGCCACACTATCAGGATCAAGGTCAAAAACTACTTCACGCAATTCAGCCATCAAAGGAGGAAGGCAAAGCTGACAACTTTTTTCCAATTCAAAAATAATCAAAGGGATATTAGCCATCAGAGTCGAGTCTAAATCTACATGACCTCCCATTAGAAGCTTCTAAAAAAACAAAACCACTTAATCTCAAATTTAATTAGGATCAGTCAAAGCTTCCCTTTCCACATTGATGGAAGTGATCATAGAGTGTGGCCTTCATTTTTGCTTAAACCATGAAAATATTTGGTGTTTCTCTCACCTTCCTAAAGCCATGTACATGCTAATTTTTGACTCCAAAAAGACTCCTCAAATAACACTTGAGCTAAAAGCATCTGTGAACATTTCACCTCAAGAAGATGAGATTCAGACGGATCATTATCAAATAATTCTTCTTTCTCATCCACAAACTATTCAACCTCTTTAACCTTGTTAGACACATTGTACATGCCACCACCTAATAATGTATTCATGGTACTCTCTTTAAATTTCAAGGCATCAATGGCATTGCCACATTCTCTTAAGGCATTATCCTAATCTGCAATTGCTTCATCGTACTGCTGGATTGCAACATCTCTCTCATTCAATGCAACTTTCTTTTCAGCCAAGGCTCTATCAGGTTCTAGAATAGCTGCATTCATAGAGCCTGTTGAACATTGTTTACACATTCCACCATCATAAATTTTGTTTTAATAGAAGAAGCTTCTGCTATAATTTAGATAGACCTTCAACCGAAGAAGGGAAATTCCAAGCATGCTTGACCATATCCATAAACTCTGGGTGCTTAGCCCACCATATAGGGTAAATCCAAAAATGAGAAGGAGATTTAGGTTGGGGCATTTCATAATTGATTGACAATGCAAGATGATCTAAACACAATTGAGTTATAGAGGTTTTGTTCATAATTTCTAGCCATCGGGCATAATATAAGACCCTATCTAGATGTTCCCAAATATGATGATTTGTCCAGGTGAAACAAGATCCAGAAAACCACCATCCTATAACTCAAATCAGAAATCATGTTGTTAAAATAATCTATACATTTTGCCTGCATTGGAGTACCTCCCTGATGTTCAAATGCATCACAAACTGTGTTAAAGTCTCCACAAATAATATTAGCATCTAAAGAGGCCATATTTTAGATATCACTTTATAACTCAAGCAAACAAAGATGAAATATACATATGTAGGAATGAAGACATCAACATGACACAATTCATCCAAAAACAACCAAAGTGTGTTAGTACATCACATTTGCATATTACAATAATGTTAATTAAGTTCATAATACAAACATTGAGAAAATGAGCAGTTTAAGAAGACCTGTTCAATTTTCATGACTTATTCTGAGTCATCACATCATAAATATTTTTATTGACTAGTTGAGTTTCATCAAACACTGGAATTTTAGCAAGGTGCTCATCATTAACGTTTGTATTAAGTTGTTCACCTACTAAATCAACACCAACTTAATCTTGATTCATAGTCGATGTTGTAGAACATGTAAATGTCCAGAAAAACCTAAAGGTTCGTATCTAGTAGATAAACTTCTACGATCCCCAGCAGAAGACTTTACCTCCTTGGGATTTTTGCAATGGCTGAAAATTAATTATTTAATATTAATTAATTAATTAGGGGTTCTATTTAATTTAATGATTAAAATAAATTATTTAATTAAATAATTGAATTATTTAATTCGACCTAATTTGATTAGGAAGTCCAATTGGAGTAAAATTATATTAATTAATTGGATTGATTAATATGGGTTTAAATCAATGAATTGATTATTGGATTTTTTAAGTTCAAACCCAAAAATTAAAGGAGTAAGAAGCTCACTAGAAGATGAAGATGATAATTAAAATAAATATGATTTATTTAATTAATATATTTATATAATTAAATATAATATGATCTATTCTTGTGAGATAAAAATAGGTCATTATGTGTTTATTTTAAATAAATATATTTTTTATATATATTTGATATATATCTATGTTGATAATATTTGAAGAGTTCAAATTAATATAAAAATGTATGTAGACTATTCTTAATGACTGATGTAGTATCAAATAAGTCCACATATATTAGAAAGAGAAAAAAAAAAAAGAATTATTAGAAGATTTAGAATCCTACCAAAATTAAACTTTAAAGTGGTTCAAAACTAACAAACTCTCCAAAAGTTGGAGAGAAAAAACATTTTTGGCTCCTATATACATAAGGAGGGCCGATAATTGCATGGTGTTTTTTAGAAAAAATATTTTATCTTGTCTTCTATTTTTCTCTCCAAAAATAGAAAAGAAAATGTGTTTTCTTGAAAATCTTTATTTTTCTTGTTCTTCAAAGAAAATAGGTTTCTTGATATTCTCTTCACTTTAAAATTTCAAGGACTTAAAGAATTAATTTTTATTATTCTTGAAAGTTTGTTTTTGATCCATCAATTAGTCAGAGTTCTGATAAGCAAGGAATATGGTAATTAATTACTTTGTTCCCTACATCAATCGGAGTGTTTGAAAAGTATAATCTGAATTTAATATATTTGTTTAGGGGAACTTTCATTAGTGAGAGCACGAGATCGTTCTATCTAAAGTGCAAGGTCAAGATTCATGCACCCGATAACAATCACAATATTTTCTTTTAAATTCTTGAAGTTTGTGTTTTTAAGTACAAATAAAATTAATACTAGAAGAACTTGTAGAAATATAAGCAGAAACTTAATTCGGAGAACAAAACTAAATAACATGTTCATAATCAATATCCATGTCATAATATATTTACAAAAATTCCATATATATGCATGACATAATTGAGTAATAGTGGCACCTATCATAAGATACCTAACACAGCATTGATGTTTAGTCATATCAAACAATAACCTTCTTTCGGGCCGATTATTGCTCATATGAAAAAAACTTAATAATCATGATGTATTTATTACCACTTATATATTTGTTATATGGTCAAACACTAACCTTCTTTTGGGCCAATTATTATTTGCATAAATAACAAACATACATATCTTAATATTCCAAAATAAATAAATCTACACAATAGAAGTTACTTTGCCGACATATTGTATCAATTAATTTATTTTGAAATATTAGACAAGTAGAAATAAAATATAATCCCAATTTTATCTTACATGTCTATTATCTGACCAAATAATAACTTTCATTTGGGCCGATTATTATCCGCATAGATATAAACATAATTTAAATCTTTTACTTGATATTTAATGTAAAAATAAATTTAAATAACATAAGACACTTTGGTGACATATTATTTTCATTTATCTCGAAATATAAGATAAGATTTGCTAACCACAATAAATAATAAAAAATATTTTTTAATTCAACAGGATTATAATAATAACTTTCATTTGGGCCGGTTATTATCCGCATAGATATAAACATAATTTAAATATTTCACTTGATATTTAATGTAAAAATAAATTTAAATAACATAAGACACTTTGGTGACATATTATTTTCATTTATCTCGAAATATAAGATAAGATTTGCAAACCAAAATAAATAATAAAAAATATTTTTTAATTCAACAGGATTATAACTAAATTTGGGTTGCATCCTAGATGGATGAGGCTTCAATTCAATTTAGACTCAAATCTAATCTAATCCTTAAGTAGGTTGGAGTAAGTCTTACCTGCATTGTGATCCAATAAAATGAGTTTGAATCATAAAACCAAAATCCAACCTTAATTGAATTTAAAGCCTAGAAAACCAAATAGGCCAAAATCCAACTTTATTAGAATTAAAAGCCAAAAAATAATTAATAAATAAATTAAACTCAAAATCATATTTAGTCAAAAATCCAACCATATTAATTTGAGCTCTGAAATAAGACCCAAGTCAAATTATCACATTCAACCCAAAAAACACCAATCTTCTTCAATAAAGCTTTAGAATTCTTTTCTTCATCCCAAAAACCACAACCACCTCCTTCCCTTATTTTGGATGTCATCCACAACCTTAGCGATTGTTGCCCAAGACCACCTCCACCATCCACCAGCCAAAGCAGCTGCGAAGAAAACTTATGGGTTGCGCTTTGTTGTTTGTCTCTTTTATTTTTAATCTAGGTGTTGGAGCTCTTTTGGGTTGTTCTTGATGGTGTAGATGGCTAATGATGATGGTGGGTTGATAATGGTGGGGGTGGATTGTTAGGTGAAATGATGGTGGCAATGCCGTTGGGGTGGCACAACCGTGAAAATTGATCGATCGTGCCCCCGTCCTTACCGTTTGACTAATTGGCTAATTTTTTTAATTTTTGTTTTGGTAAAAGCAAGGCCTGAATCTTAGATTCTTAATCTAGATTTTTTTCTTTGTTACATGAGGCAACAATAAGTCCCAAATTTGAAACAAAAATTCTTATAGAAAGTGATCCAAATTTAATATAAACTATAATTCCAACAAATATTGAATCCATAATTTGAGAAAAGTTTCTTTATAATTTCTGAGTCCAAGGTGATGGCAGCAACATCAAAGTCTTAATTTTGAAACAATAATTTTACAAAAAAAAATCTAAATTAAATCCTCAAAAAATTATTGTGCACTGAAAATAAATACTAAAAGAAAAATCGGTAATTACATAGAAATTCCCTGATTTTTTCTTTCAAAATTTTACAATATAATCAATGAAAGAAGATAGAAAAACTTTCTTGATAAGCCATATTGTACAACCAGAATCTTAACCTCTTCTTCTACTACGATGAGCCATATTGTACACGCTAAGGAAAATTAAAAAATATATCAATTCCGTAACCACAATCTAACCATACATGATCCATAACATTTGAACAATTAAAATTCCTTTCAACCTGCAATATAATTCAAGACATTTGTTTAAACTAAAATAAACCCGAAATCTAAAATATTTTGTTGATTCATATACTTTATTCTAATACAAATACTTAATTAAAATAAGGCCAAATCAGGCCATGCCAAACTCGTATAGGATATCAAACAACTCTATCAAGAATTTGACTCAAGTCTTACAGAAAATCAAATCTAAACTCTGATACCATTCGATCTACCCCTAAAATTCATCTAAAATCCCACGAATTTTTTTCAAATATCAAGAAAATAATATCATTAATGACTTTACATTAATCCCAAGTGGCATTCTACATGTCAAAATGAAAAATTGATGCCATAGGGGTTCCATTTGGCAATTAAAAAAATTAAAATTAAAAATAAAAATAACCAAAAAATTAACTATTTCTCCACAATCTATACTATTATAAAAGTATGAATATTTCTTTCAATTTTTGATCCGACCAAAATACTCTTCTAATATTATTAATTTTGATGGTAATTATGTAATTTATAAATTATGTAATTTTGGAATAAATAATGCTTATTTGTTTAATTGGTCAATGATGTTATAAGATAATTACAAGAAGAGGGCAACAAGAGTCCAAAACAAACTCTATTTTCATTTGTTTGACCTTTCCAAAACATGTGTCATGTGTGATAATTATATTCATAATTACTTTACCTTTTTTTGTCCATTTATGTGTTAATATTTCGATTCAACATTTTTTTTAAATTAAAAATAAAATATTAAATAGTTCAGATTTAAATAAAAAAATCTAAATATATTTTGAATTAATTATTTTTAGTTTGGTAGGTAAAGAATAAGAAAAAAATATAAATTAATTAATAAATATAAAATTTATTTATAAAAATTGTAGGAATTAAATATGATTTTTGATACAGTTTGATAGACCAAAATAAAAAAATTAAAATCAAACCGAATATTGAATTTTTATGAAAATAAAAATTAAATACCAAATTAAATTTTTTTATTTGATGTTGGTACATACTGAATTTTCAGTTTCGGTTTGATTCCATCGATTTATCGGACTATGGTTACCCCTATAAAAAAAGTCACATTGAAATTTATTGAATTAGAATTAAAAAATATATACTAGATTTCATATGAAAATTATTTTTTTGTGAAATATGTCTATTTGAATAAACTAAATATACCTCAAAATATTCAAGCTAATTGATTCATTAAAATTAATGTGAAAATAACATCGACTTTTTATGTCAATTTAAAAGCACATTTCACTGTCGTGTTTAAAAATTTGGTTATTCCATTTTCTAAAAAAACAAATAGAACAGAGCAAAACATATATATTATAGTGCATTCATAACTAATATTGGATCTTTTTTTGGACCATGAGATTAAATTTGCAAAACCTTTGAAACTATGAGACTAAAGTGTATTTTCCTATGCTTGGGAGATGCAAAATTAATTACATCATTGATGGAATATTTAATTCCTTTAACAATTGCATTTTCATGCCACCCACATACGAATTTTATATTGTCTACATATTCCAAAGCTATGGTATCCCTTATAGTTTATATGTTTTATGCATAAAATTCAAAATCTATTTTAGTCATTTGACTTATCTTTTGTTGTTAGAATCATAGTAGCGGGATGACAATTTTATCTGATATTTAACTTAGTAAAAAAAAATTCTTACTTTTGGGATTTATGCCAACTCACACTTGGAGTCACTTCATAAAAAAAAGAGATTTTTTGGTTTGATCATACAATCTAATGAATTTTTATTTATACTATTTTATTATGATTTTAAACATTATAGTTTTAATTTATTTTTTCTTGCCACCTTTCTTCCAAATATTATTTTTCTTCTTTGGATACGAAAATATATTTGTCACTTGCATTTTCGAGAAAGGTATTTTCATTCCACTATAATAATAATTATTTATTATAATATTTCTATAATCTTATACCTTATTACACTGGCGCTATTTACAACAAAATAATAATGACAAGATATCTATAGTTGAAAATATTTTTCATTAACCACAATAAAATAATTTTGACAAGACATTTATAATCGAGAATATCTTTTAAAATACATCATATCATTTGTTCCAACAAAACAAATAGATTTTATTCTGTACATGCTTTCCAAACTCACTTTCCAGAACACTCTCATCAAAACGACAAGAAATGAAACCAAGCAGAGTCCAAAAAATTTCAACAGAATCAAACTAACAAAAATAAATTATATGAACCTTCATATTGTATCACCATATAAAGCTATTTTTAGAAAAAAAAACATATTACATGAAGTAGAAAATAATTTTGTACTATATTTACTTGTGTATTTTCTGATCTTTTTACATAATTTTCTATTGAACAAATTATAGAATTTATAAATAATTGGAGCATTTTTAAGAGTATAGGGGTAAATGAAATTAACCTTAAAATTTTCAAGGTAATCTAATAGATAAAATATTATATATATATATATATATATATATATATATGATAGTATTTGAAAGTAATATATAGCATATTTTTAGATCAATTTCTTCTTTATTTTCATTTTTTAACAAAATTTAATTGTAGTTTGAATTTATTATTTTTAGTTTGGCAAATTAACATAAGAAAAAAAGTTATAAAATTAAATGTAAAATAAGATATAAAAATTATTTATAAAATTTAAAAATTAAATTCGATATTCATTAAAGTTTGATAAATTGAAATAAAAAATTAAAATCAAACCGAATGTCAATTGCAATTTTTTTTTGTAATACATTAATTTATTTTTCTTAAAATACTTAATTTTTCTATGTTAATTTCAATTCATGTTTTTTTTCTCGAGTTTATTTATATTTTTAAATAATAAATTACCAAAAATAAAATATAAAATTGTAAGTATCATCATTTGTATACCCTAATTGCATGATTTCGAAGTTATTGATATACATCAACATGCAAAACTTGAAAAATAAAATGCAATTAACTATCAAACAAGATTTTTAGATTTCGTTGTTGGAGGACATAATACTACTAGCTCTACATGCACTGTTATTGTCAAATATCTAGTTGAGTTGCCTGAAATTTAGCATGGAGTCTACAAGAATGTATATTGTGCACCAACAAATGTGATAGATATTTTGGATATATAATTTGAGGCAACATCTGAATATTTCAAAAGAGAATCAGAAATCTCAATTAAACAACAAGTTGCCAAAATTTTGAAAAGTTCGAATTTTTTTTTTGGAGTGCCTTGAACAAAGCATTAGTTCATATAATCTTCCAAACATTAATATTGATATAATAACATGGACAAAATGTTTCCAAGAGATACAAGATAAAATGTCAATAAAAGTATCTCTAGAAGAGTATGAAATACAACTAAAATTGAATCCTGAACAGTATAAAGCTTTTACATTGATATTAGATTGCATACAAATGGGCAATAATTTCTTTATTGATGGGTCAAGTGGAACACGAAAAAAAAATTGCATCTTAGATCCAAAATTCTAATAGCGTTTGTAATTGTGACATTTAGAGTTGATACCACAATAATGCTGGGGGATAGAACAACACATTCTCACTTCAAAATACTAATAGATGCAAATAAATCATGTATGTGTATTATGTCCAAGTAAAGTGGGGTTGTAGAGCTATTGCATAAAGTATAACTATTTTTATGGATAAAACACCAATTGCGAAATGATGGGCTATCAAGAATGCTGACAAATTATTGAAAATGTAATAAAAAATGATGAAGATTTTTATGAAAATGTAATAATTTTTTGTGGAGATCTTAGACAAGTATTACTAGTTGTTCCTAGCACAATAATCTATCAAACTATTTCTGCAAGTTTTGTGAAATCATATTTGTAGCCCAAAATAAAAAAAAAATTACTTTATCAAGGAATATGAGTCAAGGAATGATCCAAAATTTAGCAAGTTCTTACTTGGAGTTAGAAATAGTGAGGAACCAAGTGATACTAAATGTAATACTAAATTTCAGAAGAGATAATTATTGTGTATAATAATGAAGAAAACTCAATATTATAACTTGTTAGGGATATTTTTCCAACCTTAAATAAGAATGTTCACTCAATTTTTAGATGACAAGTTGAACAATATTAGCTGCTAAAAATGAGCATGTTGATAAATTGAATAATAAGTTAATCTTTATTTTTCCTCAAAAAGCAAGAACTCTTAAAGTTTTTGTGAAGTTGTTGATGACACAAATAACAATTATAAAGATAATGTTTTGAATTTTTTAACTTCAAATGTCTTGCATCTTCATAAATTCGTGTTAAAAAGAATTATCCAATAATTCTCTTGAGAAATTTGGACCAATTAAATAAAATTGTCTAATGGTATAA
>CM033114.1:16225008-16284301 GCA_019321725.1 Paulownia fortunei
TTATACCATTAGACAATTTTATTTAATTGGTCCAAATTTCTCAAGAGAATTATTGGATAATTCTTTTTAACACGAATTTATGAAGATGCAAGACATTTGAAGTTAAAAAATTCAAAACATTATCTTTATAATTGTTATTTGTGTCATCAACAACTTCACAAAAACTTTAAGAGTTCTTGCTTTTTGAGGAAAAATAAAGATTAACTTATTATTCAATTTATCAACATGCTCATTTTTAGCAGCTAATATTGTTCAACTTGTCATCTAAAAATTGAGTGAACATTCTTATTTAAGGTTGGAAAAATATCCCTAACAAGTTATAATATTGAGTTTTCTTCATTATTATACACAATAATTATCTCTTCTGAAATTTAGTATTACATTTAGTATCACTTGGTTCCTCACTATTTCTAACTCCAAGTAAGAACTTGCTAAATTTTGGATCATTCCTTGACTCATATTCCTTGATAAAGTAATTTTTTTTTTATTTTGGGCTACAAATATGATTTCACAAAACTTGCAGAAATAGTTTGATAGATTATTGTGCTAGGAACAACTAGTAATACTTGTCTAAGATCTCCACAAAAAATTATTACATTTTCATAAAAATCTTCATCATTTTTTATTACATTTTCAATAATTTGTCAGCATTCTTGATAGCCCATCATTTCGCAATTGGTGTTTTATCCATAAAAATAGTTATACTTTATGCAATAGCTCTACAACCCCACTTTACTTGGACATAATACACATACATGATTTATTTGCATCTATTAGTATTTTGAAGTGAGAATGTGTTGTTCTATCCCCCAGCATTATTGTGGTATCAACTCTAAATGTCACAATTACAAACGCTATTAGAATTTTGGATCTAAGATGCAATTTTTTTTTCGTGTTCCACTTGACCCATCAATAAAGAAATTATTGCCCATTTGTATGCAATCTAATATCAATGTAAAAGCTTTATACTGTTCAGGATTCAATTTTAGTTGTATTTCATACTCTTCTAGAGATACTTTTATTGACATTTTATCTTGTATCTCTTGGAAACATTTTGTCCATGTTATTATATCAATATTAATGTTTGGAAGATTATATGAACTAATGCTTTGTTCAAGGCACTCCAAAAAAAAAATTCGAACTTTTCAAAATTTTGGCAACTTGTTGTTTAATTGAGATTTCTGATTCTCTTTTGAAATATTCAGATGTTGCCTCAAATTATATATCCAAAATATCTATCACATTTGTTGGTGCACAATATACATTCTTGTAGACTCCATGCTAAATTTCAGGCAACTCAACTAGATATTTGACAATAACAGTGCATGTAGAGCTAGTAGTATTATGTCCTCCAACAACGAAATCTAAAAATCTTGTTTGATAGTTAATTGCATTTTATTTTTCAAGTTTTGCATGTTGATGTATATCAATAACTTCGAAATCATGCAATTAGGGTATACAAATGATGATACTTACAATTTTATATTTTATTTTTGGTAATTTATTATTTAAAAATATAAATAAACTCGAGAAAAAAAACATGAATTGAAATTAACATAGAAAAATTAAGTATTTTAAGAAAAATAAATTAATGTATTACAAAAAAAAATTGCAATTGACATTCGGTTTGATTTTAATTTTTTATTTCAATTTATCAAACTTTAATGAATATCGAATTTAATTTTTAAATTTTATAAATAATTTTTATATCTTATTTTACATTTAATTTTATAACTTTTTTTCTTATGTTAATTTGCCAAACTAAAAATAATAAATTCAAACTACAATTAAATTTTGTTAAAAAATGAAAATAAAGAAGAAATTGATCTAAAAATATGCTATATATTACTTTCAAATACTATCATATATATATATATATATATATATATATATAATATTTTATCTATTAGATTACCTTGAAAATTTTAAGGTTAATTTCATTTACCCCTATACTCTTAAAAATGCTCCAATTATTTATAAATTCTATAATTTGTTCAATAGAAAATTATGTAAAAAGATCAGAAAATACACAAGTAAATATAGTACAAAATTATTTTCTACTTCATGTAATATGTTTTTTTTTCTAAAAATAGCTTTATATGGTGATACAATATGAAGGTTCATATAATTTATTTTTGTTAGTTTGATTCTGTTGAAATTTTTTGGACTCTGCTTGGTTTCATTTCTTGTCGTTTTGATGAGAGTGTTCTGGAAAGTGAGTTTGGAAAGCATGTACAGAATAAAATCTATTTGTTTTGTTGGAACAAATGATATGATGTATTTTAAAAGATATTCTCGATTATAAATGTCTTGTCAAAATTATTTTATTGTGGTTAATGAAAAATATTTTCAACTATAGATATCTTGTCATTATTATTTTGTTGTAAATAGCGCCAGTGTAATAAGGTATAAGATTATAGAAATATTATAATAAATAATTATTATTATAGTGGAATGAAAATACCTTTCTCGAAAATGCAAGTGACAAATATATTTTCGTATCCAAAGAAGAAAAATAATATTTGGAAGAAAGGTGGCAAGAAAAAATAAATTAAAACTATAATGTTTAAAATCATAATAAAATAGTATAAATAAAAATTCATTAGATTGTATGATCAAACCAAAAAATCTCTTTTTTTTATGAAGTGACTCCAAGTGTGAGTTGGCATAAATCCCAAAAGTAAGAATTTTTTTTTACTAAGTTAAATATCAGATAAAATTGTCATCCCGCTACTATGATTCTAACAACAAAAGATAAGTCAAATGACTAAAATAGATTTTGAATTTTATGCATAAAACATATAAACTATAAGGGATACCATAGCTTTGGAATATGTAGACAATATAAAATTCGTATGTGGGTGGCATGAAAATGCAATTGTTAAAGGAATTAAATATTCCATCAATGATGTAATTAATTTTGCATCTCCCAAGCATAGGAAAATACACTTTAGTCTCATAGTTTCAAAGGTTTTGCAAATTTAATCTCATGGTCCAAAAAAAGATCCAATATTAGTTATGAATGCACTATAATATATATGTTTTGCTCTGTTCTATTTGTTTTTTTAGAAAATGGAATAACCAAATTTTTAAACACGACAGTGAAATGTGCTTTTAAATTGACATAAAAAGTCGATGTTATTTTCACATTAATTTTAATGAATCAATTAGCTTGAATATTTTGAGGTATATTTAGTTTATTCAAATAGACATATTTCACAAAAAAATAATTTTCATATGAAATCTAGTATATATTTTTTAATTCTAATTCAATAAATTTCAATGTGACTTTTTTTATAGGGGTAACCATAGTCCGATAAATCGATGGAATCAAACCGAAACTGAAAATTCAGTATGTACCAACATCAAATAAAAAAATTTAATTTGGTATTTAATTTTTATTTTCATAAAAATTCAATATTCGGTTTGATTTTAATTTTTTTATTTTGGTCTATCAAACTGTATCAAAAATCATATTTAATTCCTACAATTTTTATAAATAAATTTTATATTTATTAATTAATTTATATTTTTTTCTTATTCTTTACCTACCAAACTAAAAATAATTAATTCAAAATATATTTAGATTTTTTTATTTAAATCTGAACTATTTAATATTTTATTTTTAATTTAAAAAAAATGTTGAATCGAAATATTAACACATAAATGGACAAAAAAAGGTAAAGTAATTATGAATATAATTATCACACATGACACATGTTTTGGAAAGGTCAAACAAATGAAAATAGAGTTTGTTTTGGACTCTTGTTGCCCTCTTCTTGTAATTATCTTATAACATCATTGACCAATTAAACAAATAAGCATTATTTATTCCAAAATTACATAATTTATAAATTACATAATTACCATCAAAATTAATAATATTAGAAGAGTATTTTGGTCGGATCAAAAATTGAAAGAAATATTCATACTTTTATAATAGTATAGATTGTGGAGAAATAGTTAATTTTTTGGTTATTTTTATTTTTAATTTTAATTTTTTTAATTGCCAAATGGAACCCCTATGGCATCAATTTTTCATTTTGACATGTAGAATGCCACTTGGGATTAATGTAAAGTCATTAATGATATTATTTTCTTGATATTTGAAAAAAATTCGTGGGATTTTAGATGAATTTTAGGGGTAGATCGAATGGTATCAGAGTTTAGATTTGATTTTCTGTAAGACTTGAGTCAAATTCTTGATAGAGTTGTTTGATATCCTATACGAGTTTGGCATGGCCTGATTTGGCCTTATTTTAATTAAGTATTTGTATTAGAATAAAGTATATGAATCAACAAAATATTTTAGATTTCGGGTTTATTTTAGTTTAAACAAATGTCTTGAATTATATTGCAGGTTGAAAGGAATTTTAATTGTTCAAATGTTATGGATCATGTATGGTTAGATTGTGGTTACGGAATTGATATATTTTTTAATTTTCCTTAGCGTGTACAATATGGCTCATCGTAGTAGAAGAAGAGGTTAAGATTCTGGTTGTACAATATGGCTTATCAAGAAAGTTTTTCTATCTTCTTTCATTGATTATATTGTAAAATTTTGAAAGAAAAAATCAGGGAATTTCTATGTAATTACCGATTTTTCTTTTAGTATTTATTTTCAGTGCACAATAATTTTTTGAGGATTTAATTTAGATTTTTTTTTGTAAAATTATTGTTTCAAAATTAAGACTTTGATGTTGCTGCCATCACCTTGGACTCAGAAATTATAAAGAAACTTTTCTCAAATTATGGATTCAATATTTGTTGGAATTATAGTTTATATTAAATTTGGATCACTTTCTATAAGAATTTTTGTTTCAAATTTGGGACTTATTGTTGCCTCATGTAACAAAGAAAAAAATCTAGATTAAGAATCTAAGATTCAGGCCTTGCTTTTACCAAAACAAAAATTAAAAAAATTAGCCAATTAGTCAAACGGTAAGGACGGGGGCACGATCGATCAATTTTCACGGTTGTGCCACCCCAACGGCATTGCCACCATCATTTCACCTAACAATCCACCCCCACCATTATCAACCCACCATCATCATTAGCCATCTACACCATCAAGAACAACCCAAAAGAGCTCCAACACCTAGATTAAAAATAAAAGAGACAAACAACAAAGCGCAACCCATAAGTTTTCTTCGCAGCTGCTTTGGCTGGTGGATGGTGGAGGTGGTCTTGGGCAACAATCGCTAAGGTTGTGGATGACATCCAAAATAAGGGAAGGAGGTGGTTGTGGTTTTTGGGATGAAGAAAAGAATTCTAAAGCTTTATTGAAGAAGATTGGTGTTTTTTGGGTTGAATGTGATAATTTGACTTGGGTCTTATTTCAGAGCTCAAATTAATATGGTTGGATTTTTGACTAAATATGATTTTGAGTTTAATTTATTTATTAATTATTTTTTGGCTTTTAATTCTAATAAAGTTGGATTTTGGCCTATTTGGTTTTCTAGGCTTTAAATTCAATTAAGGTTGGATTTTGGTTTTATGATTCAAACTCATTTTATTGGATCACAATGCAGGTAAGACTTACTCCAACCTACTTAAGGATTAGATTAGATTTGAGTCTAAATTGAATTGAAGCCTCATCCATCTAGGATGCAACCCAAATTTAGTTATAATCCTGTTGAATTAAAAAATATTTTTTATTATTTATTTTGGTTTGCAAATCTTATCTTATATTTCGAGATAAATGAAAATAATATGTCACCAAAGTGTCTTATGTTATTTAAATTTATTTTTACATTAAATATCAAGTGAAATATTTAAATTATGTTTATATCTATGCGGATAATAACCGGCCCAAATGAAAGTTATTATTATAATCCTGTTGAATTAAAAAATATTTTTTATTATTTATTGTGGTTAGCAAATCTTATCTTATATTTCGAGATAAATGAAAATAATATGTCACCAAAGTGTCTTATGTTATTTAAATTTATTTTTACATTAAATATCAAGTAAAAGATTTAAATTATGTTTATATCTATGCGGATAATAATCGGCCCAAATGAAAGTTATTATTTGGTCAGATAATAGACATGTAAGATAAAATTGGGATTATATTTTATTTCTACTTGTCTAATATTTCAAAATAAATTAATTGATACAATATGTCGGCAAAGTAACTTCTATTGTGTAGATTTATTTATTTTGGAATATTAAGATATGTATGTTTGTTATTTATGCAAATAATAATTGGCCCAAAAGAAGGTTAGTGTTTGACCATATAACAAATATATAAGTGGTAATAAATACATCATGATTATTAAGTTTTTTTCATATGAGCAATAATCGGCCCGAAAGAAGGTTATTGTTTGATATGACTAAACATCAATGCTGTGTTAGGTATCTTATGATAGGTGCCACTATTACTCAATTATGTCATGCATATATATGGAATTTTTGTAAATATATTATGACATGGATATTGATTATGAACATGTTATTTAGTTTTGTTCTCCGAATTAAGTTTCTGCTTATATTTCTACAAGTTCTTCTAGTATTAATTTTATTTGTACTTAAAAACACAAACTTCAAGAATTTAAAAGAAAATATTGTGATTGTTATCGGGTGCATGAATCTTGACCTTGCACTTTAGATAGAACGATCTCGTGCTCTCACTAATGAAAGTTCCCCTAAACAAATATATTAAATTCAGATTATACTTTTCAAACACTCCGATTGATGTAGGGAACAAAGTAATTAATTACCATATTCCTTGCTTATCAGAACTCTGACTAATTGATGGATCAAAAACAAACTTTCAAGAATAATAAAAATTAATTCTTTAAGTCCTTGAAATTTTAAAGTGAAGAGAATATCAAGAAACCTATTTTCTTTGAAGAACAAGAAAAATAAAGATTTTCAAGAAAACACATTTTCTTTTCTATTTTTGGAGAGAAAAATAGAAGACAAGATAAAATATTTTTTCTAAAAAACACCATGCAATTATCGGCCCTCCTTATGTATATAGGAGCCAAAAATGTTTTTTCTCTCCAACTTTTGGAGAGTTTGTTAGTTTTGAACCACTTTAAAGTTTAATTTTGGTAGGATTCTAAATCTTCTAATAATTCTTTTTTTTTTTTCTCTTTCTAATATATGTGGACTTATTTGATACTACATCAGTCATTAAGAATAGTCTACATACATTTTTATATTAATTTGAACTCTTCAAATATTATCAACATAGATATATATCAAATATATATAAAAAATATATTTATTTAAAATAAACACATAATGACCTATTTTTATCTCACAAGAATAGATCATATTATATTTAATTATATAAATATATTAATTAAATAAATCATATTTATTTTAATTATCATCTTCATCTTCTAGTGAGCTTCTTACTCCTTTAATTTTTGGGTTTGAACTTAAAAAATCCAATAATCAATTCATTGATTTAAACCCATATTAATCAATCCAATTAATTAATATAATTTTACTCCAATTGGACTTCCTAATCAAATTAGGTCGAATTAAATAATTCAATTATTTAATTAAATAATTTATTTTAATCATTAAATTAAATAGAACCCCTAATTAATTAATTAATATTAAATAATTAATTTTCAGCCATTGCAAAAATCCCAAGGAGGTAAAGTCTTCTGCTGGGGATCGTAGAAGTTTATCTACTAGATACGAACCTTTAGGTTTTTCTGGACATTTACATGTTCTACAACATCGACTATGAATCAAGATTAAGTTGGTGTTGATTTAGTAGGTGAACAACTTAATACAAACGTTAATGATGAGCACCTTGCTAAAATTCCAGTGTTTGATGAAACTCAACTAGTCAATAAAAATATTTATGATGTGATGACTCAGAATAAGTCATGAAAATTGAACAGGTCTTCTTAAACTGCTCATTTTCTCAATGTTTGTATTATGAACTTAATTAACATTATTGTAATATGCAAATGTGATGTACTAACACACTTTGGTTGTTTTTGGATGAATTGTGTCATGTTGATGTCTTCATTCCTACATATGTATATTTCATCTTTGTTTGCTTGAGTTATAAAGTGATATCTAAAATATGGCCTCTTTAGATGCTAATATTATTTGTGGAGACTTTAACACAGTTTGTGATGCATTTGAACATCAGGGAGGTACTCCAATGCAGGCAAAATGTATAGATTATTTTAACAACATGATTTCTGATTTGAGTTATAGGATGGTGGTTTTCTGGATCTTGTTTCACCTGGACAAATCATCATATTTGGGAACATCTAGATAGGGTCTTATATTATGCCCGATGGCTAGAAATTATGAACAAAACCTCTATAACTCAATTGTGTTTAGATCATCTTGCATTGTCAATCAATTATGAAATGCCCCAACCTAAATCTCCTTCTCATTTTTGGATTTACCCTATATGGTGGGCTAAGCACCCAGAGTTTATGGATATGGTCAAGCATGCTTGGAATTTCCCTTCTTCGGTTGAAGGTCTATCTAAATTATAGCAGAAGCTTCTTCTATTAAAACAAAATTTATGATGGTGGAATGTGTAAACAATGTTCAACAGGCTCTATGAATGCAGCTATTCTAGAACCTGATAGAGCCTTGGCTGAAAAGAAAGTTGCATTGAATGAGAGAGATGTTGCAATCCAGCAGTACGATGAAGCAATTGCAGATTAGGATAATGCCTTAAGAGAATGTGGCAATGCCATTGATGCCTTGAAATTTAAAGAGAGTACCATGAATACATTATTAGGTGGTGGCATGTACAATGTGTCTAACAAGGTTAAAGAGGTTGAATAGTTTGTGGATGAGAAAGAAGAATTATTTGATAATGATCCGTCTGAATCTCATCTTCTTGAGGTGAAATGTTCACAGATGCTTTTAGCTCAAGTGTTATTTGAGGAGTCTTTTTGGAGTCAAAAATTAGCATGTACATGGCTTTAGGAAGGTGAGAGAAACACCAAATATTTTCATGGTTTAAGCAAAAATGAAGGCCACACTCTATGATCACTTCCATCAATGTGGAAAGGGAAGCTTTGACTGATCCTAATTAAATTTGAGATTAAGTGGTTTTGTTTTTTTAGAAGCTTCTAATGGGAGGTCATGTAGATTTAGACTCGACTCTGATGGCTAATATCCCTTTGATTATTTTTGAATTGGAAAAAAGTTGTCAGCTTTGCCTTCCTCCTTTGATGGCTGAATTGCGTGAAGTAGTTTTTGACCTTGATCCTGATAGTGTGGCAGGGCTAGATGGTTCTTCAACTTTCTTTTATCAATTTTTTTAATGATGGGCATTTTCTGAGGAAATTTATGGCTACTTCAATGGTACTTACTCCTAAAGTTGAAATCTTCTTCCTCTTGGAGTGAGTTCTGCCCTATCAGTCTCTGCAACGTGTCAAATAATTTTTTTTCAAAACTTCTATGCTTGAGACTATCTTGTCTCTTTTCCCATTTGATTTCTCATGCTTAGAGTGGTTTTGTACTGGAGGCTCATCCGAGATTATATTCTACTTGCCCAAGAAATGGTCCATGTCTTGATAAGAAGCTTAGAACTGAGAACATTATTTTCAAATTAGATATGGCCAAGGCTTATGATCGGGTGCACTGGAGATTCCTTTATGTGGTTCTCAGAAGGTTTGGATTTTCAAATACTTGGCTTAAACTGATTAAAATTTACATTGAAAATGTTTGGTTCTCCATTCTTATCAATGGATCTTTAGCTTGATTTTTTAAGTCATACGGGGGCCTTAGGCAGGGAGATCCTTTATCTCTAACTCTTCGTCCTTGCTATGGAGGTTTTTTTAAGGGCATCCATTGATTATTTATTTCAAGGCTTATCATTTCATTCAGCAGGAGGGCTTTTAGTTTCAAATCTTGCTTATGTCGATGACATTTTAAATTTTTCTAAAGCTATAGGGAAGGGATTGGAGATACTGATGAAGTTTTTGCATGATTGTGAGGATATTTTGGGGCAACTCTTTAATCCTCATAAATGTTCTTTTTTTATCAGCAAAAGAGCTCATAGAAACAAAATATTGGCAATCAAATGAATTACAGATTTTACTTATAAATAATTTCCTATTAAGTATCTTGGTGCTCCACTTTACTTGGACTATCGAAAATCATCTTTGTTTGAGGATACCATATCCAAAATTTGTAGTCGTCTCCAAGGATAGGAAAAGTGTTCTTTGTCTCATGGTGGTCGCCTTACGTTAATTTAGAGTGTACTTGCATTGATGTCTATCCATTTTTTTGCATTTCTTTTAGGGGTCCTCTGATTTACAACAAAATATATATTACACTGTGTGGATTAAAGTTTGCTATCCATTTGATGAAGGGGGTCTTAGAGTTCAATCTATACATGATGTTTCTAAGGCATTTGTTTATAAGCTTTGGTGGAGATTTTGGACAAGTGATTCATTATAGGCACAATCCTTGCATCACAAATATGGCTCTAATGTTCGCACTACTCAAGCTATAGCTTTACCTCATCACTCTTCAATCTGAAAACGATTGGTCAAAATTTATACAGAGGCCAAGCTTTTTGTTTTTCAGAGTATTGGTCATGGCTAATGCTCTTTTTGGTTTGATAATTGGCCTGCTGGAATTTAGGGTATGATTGTAGGAGATTGTGTACAAAACAAAGAAAAGTTGGAGATGATTTTTTCATTATTTGTGGCTAATTCTATCTGCCAGGTTTCGTTTGATATATTGATGTAGAAATTATCCTTGAGTGGCTTAGTCTCTTTAAAATCAGTTTGGCATAAAATTCGCTAAAAGAATCCAATATTTGAGGTTTATCGATACATTTAGAATAATATTTTTACTCCAACTATATCTGATGTAGAGTAAGTCAGGACTGACCTATATTGCTTGAATCAATGACCAAGTGGAAGTAGGAACATCTTGCCTTGAATAAAGCACAAGCAGTTTTCCAGTCACTTACTTGGCATATAAGCCGGGAATGTGAGCGTGACCTATTTTGTGTTGCATGAGCTATGTATCGCATGACTTGTTAATGTGTGTGCATGAGCTGTATATTGCATGACCTATTAGCTTCTGATGCATGAGTTATATATTGCATGACCTATTATTAGCTTATGGTGCATGAGTTGTATATTGCATGGCCTACATATTGTATGAGCTACTACATATGGTCGGGCTAGGTCATGCAGAAAGAGAGAACGAAACAGTTACTATAAGAAAATGATAAGGAATCTTATTTAGGGTAAATCAAGGAAGATGTTGACGTGTATAGGGTAAACAGTTACTATGAGAACGCCATTCCTTTGAAGGATTCCGTTCTTTCTTCTTGCATTAATTTACAAGTTCTAGAAAACATCAAAAGACATCTCTGACTTTGTTTAGCATGAAGCAAAAGGACAACGAGTCGCTACAAAGTTATATAAAAAGATTTACATAAGTTTCTTTGGAGGTACCTTCAGCTACTCAGCAGGTGCTCTCTAATGCGCTAGTGTAGGTCTTACAAGATGGAGAATTCTTCTGGTCATTGGCTAAGAAGTTAGCCAAGAGTTTTGATAACCTACTAGCTTGGGCTGAGAAGTACATCAACATAGAGGAAGCCCAAAGAATGAAGAAAGATAAGATTGGTGATAAAAGGAAAGATATGAGGGAACCAGGCAAAGAAGTAGGGGGATTTGTTAAAAAACCAAGGCCTGATGAACGATCTGGATTTGTCATAACTATGTCAGGGGAACCTAGGGCATAAATCTTGATGGCAATTGCGTAAAGCACAAAGGATTCAGATGGCCTAGCAATTACTCATCAACCCCGATAAAAACTAAGTCCAATCTTTTATGTGCATTCCACAATAAATATGGACATTCTGAAGATTGTTGTTAGCTAAGAGATGCGATAGAAAGAATGATGAGGAAAGGATGGCTAGATGATTGGGTTAGGGAAGAAGAGAAGAAAGAATTGGCTAAGTGAAAGACTGCCCGACCTAAATGGATATAAAAAAGATACCGAAGAAAGAAGGGTGGGAGCGACACCAGGGTAAAACCCCCCTCCTCCTCCAAGGGAGCTGATACAAATGATAGTATGTGGCCCCACAGATGGAGATTCTAACTGAGCTAGGAAAGTGTATGCTCGACCTATCCCCAGGAATGCAACGGGAGAGGTCAATAAGATTAATAATGGCTCTACAATTCAGTTCAGGCCCCAAGATGCAAGAGGCCTCCAAGCACCTCATAATGACGCTCTAGTCATCACTGCAATCGTCGCTAATTTTGATGTAGCTAGGGTAATGATAGATACAGAAAGTTATGTTGATGTTCTATTATATGAGGCATATAAAAAGATGAATTTTGACATGAAAATGCAACCTGTAGAGACAGCTTTGTTTGGCTTTGGAGAATGAGTGGTTGACCATGTGGGGCAAGTCATTTACCTATATCCTTGGTCGCAAGACCGGAATGATCAAGTTCTTGGTTGTAGATTCTTTTTTAGCCTATAATATTATTCTGCACAGGCCTTTTCTTAATACATTCTAAGCTATATTATCTATTTTACACATGAAATTGAAATTCCCAATGGATGAAGGGGTAGTCAAGATCGAAGAAAATTAATATTTAGCTAGGAAATGCTATGTGGAGGCCGTCAGAAAGGCCGAACAAAAGAAAGCCAAAATAAAAAAAGAGCCAGAGGAAGAACACTTGCTAAAGGTTTTGAAAAGGGATGAGGCTGGAGGACTATTCGCAGAACAAATGCATGTTCAACCAAATGAGAAGCTAGTTAACATAGAACTTGTCCCTGGATACCGAGCAAAAACCACCAGGATGGGCACACAACTCAGTCCTGAGTTGGTAAACGAGATAGCTCAGTTCTTAAGAGACAATATGGATGTTTTTTCTTAGTCCGCACATGATTCAAGAAGGATTATTATTGAGGTAGTAGTGCATTACCTCAACTTTGATCCAGCCTGTAAACTAGTAAAACAAAATAGGAGACATTTTATTCGGAAAAAAATAAGATTATCTAGAAATAGGTGGAAAATTTACTGGAGGCTGGTCATATAAAGGAAATTTAATTCCCTAAATGGCTATCAAATGCAGTCTTGGTACCAAAAATTGAAGGAAAATGGAGGTTGTGCATTGACTTTTGAGATTTAAATAAAGCTTGTCGTAAGGATCATTACCCTTTACCTCGAATAGATCAACTAGTCGATTTCACTTCGTGATGTGAGCTCCTAAGTATGATGGATACATCACAAGGATATCACTAGATCATGATGGCACCAGAGGACCAGAAGAAAGTAAGATTTATCACTTCCACAGGCACTTATTGTTATGTGGTTATGTCTTTTGAATAAAAAAATGCAGGAACTATGTACCAAAGGCTAGTAGATCGGATATTTCAAGGTCTGCTCGGGTAGAAAATAGAAGTGTACGTGGATAATATGCTAGTGAAGAGAAAAAGGGTTGGAGCCCATATGACAGATCTAGCAGAGGCCTTTGTCGTATTTAGAAGGTACGGTATGAAATTGAATCCTTCTAAATGCTCATTTGGGGTCAAATCAAAAAAAATCTTAGTTTATATGGTCACAGAAAGAGGTATAGAAATAAACCCAAAAAAATAAAAGCAGTGCAGAATATGATTCATCTAAACAACATTAACAAATTCTAGCAGCTTACAAGTAGGATAGCAGCCCTAAGTCGCTTTATCTTTAAGTCGGCAGAGAGGAGCCTACTTTTATTTAATGTCTTAATGAAGGCTGACAAGTTTGAATGGACTATGGAATTCCAAAAAGCGTTTGATGAGTTGAAAACCTTTCTGGCAGAGCTACCTTTGCTTACCAAGCCCCTACAAGGTGAAACATTGTATGTTTATCTATCCATGGGTGAGCTAGCTATTAGCTCGATCCTGCTGGGAGAAGAGGGGAGCCAAAAAAACTTATATATTATATAAGTAAATTGTTGAGATGAGCTGAGAATAAATATTCAGAAATAGAGAAAGCAGGGGTAGCACTTATAACAATAGTAAGATGACTCAGGCCATACTTCTTATCGCATAAGATAATAGTTCGAACCAAACTACCATTACAATAGATACTGAGCAAACCCGAGGCATCAGGTTAGATGGTAAAGTAGGCAACAGAGATGGGTGAGTACAGTATACAATATCAACCCAGGGTGGCTATAAAAGCTCAGGCTTTGGCATATTTTTTGCAAGAAATGGTACAAAGTGACGAGAGCCATAAAACATGGTTATTATATGTGGATGGCTCAGCTACCCTATCTGGTTCTGGCGCAGACATTGTATTGACTAGCCCCAAAGGAGAAGAGTTGGAATTTGCAGTAAGGTTTAAGTTCAAAATGTCAAATAATGATGTAGAATATGAGCTTGTAAATGAAATAAAATGAATTATCTTAAACCATTATCTAAAAACAGAAAGAGAAAATTTCTAATGCAAGGCCAGTTGAGCTGGACCACCTTAGGTTCCTTCGAGGATTCGCAGAGACTGACCTCCTTGGGGTAATAATTCAACAAAAATCCTAAGGTAAGACAGTTGAGCTTAGTTTTCTTAGGTCCATTGGAGGGATCGCAAAGACCGACCTCCTATGGGAATGATGCAAAAAATCCTAAGGTAAGCCAGCTGAGCTGTTTTCTTAGGTCCCTTGGAGGGGTCGTAGAGACTGACCTACTAGGGGAATAATGCAAAAAATCCTAAGGTAAGCTAGCTAAGCTCGATTTTCTTAGGTCTCTTAGAGAGATCACAAAGATCGATCTCCTAAGAAAATGATGTAGAAAATCCTAAGGTGAGCCAACTGAGCTTGATTTTCTTAGGTCATTTGGAGGGTTTTAGAGACCGACCTCCTAGGAATAATGCAAAAAATCCTAAGGTAAGCCAGCTGAGATTGGTTTCCTTAGGCCCTTGGAGGGTTCATAGAGACCGACCTCCTGGGGGAAAAAGGAAATTACTTTTGCAAATTCTTCAGAGTAACAGAGCTCGATCTTGAGTCCTATGAAATATCAATGATATGAGGTTATACTAAGCGACGAATGCAGATTGGTGCACCCATTAAAGATCATAAGTATGAATGTTTGAAATATGCTAGGTCATGCACGACTCATTTGCAATACAATATTCCTTTTTAAAAATAAAATCAAAATCTCTTTCGAAGGGAATGCGTTTTGATTTTAGGGGGGCAAGAGCTGCCACAAGAGCTATATTTTAAGTGATCATGCTAAATTTAAGTGATCATGACAGCTGTGATAGGAACATTTTTTGAGTGGCCTAATTCTCCCGGAGTAGAGGTCTAGCTGTGAAGTAGTTGATTAAAATTTAGCTTGGTTGTTGATTAAGATGTGACAAAAGCAAGAGCATGAAAACACTTGAAAAGTTTGAAGATATATATATATACACACACACACACAGTTGATACAGGCTATTCTATACCATAATCACAAATGTTTAAAGGCTCAATTATTGTTCCCTCATTTTTAGGGTCTCCTATTTCCCCACTAGAGTTGTCATCTTCGACATTGATGACCAGCTAAACTTAAGGATCTAGAAGAACTGGGTCATCCATAGGTTGAGAAAAGGTAGGCTCAGGAATAATGCCCTCTGGGATAGTCTCAACTTGGATGGCGAAAGGACCTGTGGCGTCTGTAGTCAGGGCTGATCTCCTAGGAAGAGGGGGAACTTGTTCAACAGTATGGTCCAAGTTCAGTTCTGGGCCAGTATAGCCTAGTTCTTTGACTTGATTCAGGCAATGAGTGAAGTTGTTAATCAGGTATTCTAGAGCCTCTCAAGTGAGGTGATCCATGAAGTCGGGAGACTATAAAAATCATTTCTTCTCCTAAGCCCATTTGGCACAACCTACAAAGAGGCCTGCGACATGACCTTCACCACGAAAGATGGAGGCCTCCTTGATAGCTTTCAGCATTTGTTTCTCCATTTTGTTCCTATGTCTCTCCACCTCAACTACTTTCTCCTCTTGGGAGGCATGCACACCTTTGGCAATCTCAAGATCAGCCTGTAGTTTGCCCATGCGAGCTTGAGCACATTGCAACCATTGATGTAAGTCCTTGTTCTCTTGTCTAAGCTTTTCTTTCGCTGAGCTAGGCAATCCAAACCACAGATCAGCTATTAGAGAGCTCAAATACAAAACAACGTGAGAAAAAAATGTTAAAGTCAGAATTGCTTTATTTGTTAAAGACAAGATTAAGGTAATACGCATCACCTTTAAAGTATATCCTGCCAAGTAACCCATACGGGCATCATAATCCATAGACCCCAGAAGGCGCTGGTCTACAGAATTGGGCACCTCTTAGAACCACTCAGCATAGAGGTTTCCATCCCTGGTCTCTAGCACCGAGCTGCTGGTAAAAAAAGTGGCATATAGGGAGGCAAGGGCATTTAGACAAGGGCATTAAGCTGAAGAAGATCTACCACCCCCAGCTAGTGTTGGGCGTTTCCCTCGGCTGTGTGAGCTGGTAGGTGCAACAGGCTAGGAAGGAGATTAGTTAAACGGTGGAGGTTGAGAAGCTGTTGTCAGGGATCGGGCTGTAGTAGAAGAATGATGAGTTGGGGGAGTGCTGGTCAAAGGAACTTGCGCCTGTCCAATAGGGTGGCTGGGCCTACCAACAGCTTTTCGGGCATGATAAGTAGCGAGCATGTGGAACTCCATTAGCTAATCTGAAATAGAAAAATATAGTTAACATGTTTATTAGGTGCTAAAATATAAGATCTATCCAAGAAAATTAGTACCTATAAGTTGAGAAAGCGGAACAACTTTGGGACTTAGCTGAAAATGGTAGAGGAGAGGCCAAGAATCAGCTAGTAAACCTACATGGTAAGGGTTGTGGTTTAATCAACGGGCTAGGGATTTTATGGCAGAGTAGAGCTATGGCGCGACCTTGATGAAGTAGATCAGTAATCCAAGTGGTGGGGAAGTTCCAAGGGTCAACTGAAGAAATAAAAAAATATTTTTTTTCCAACCGCGGTGAGAACTTTGAATCCCCTCCAAAAATTTGGCCAAGCCACGAGAGGTAAAATATAAAGGCTTGGGCTAGAGGTCTTAGTATGGAAGAAAGCTTACCATAATTTATGATTGGGTTCGTAACCAAAATGGTTGATTTTCTTCCAAAAGCCGACCATGAGTCGGTAAGAGTTAGGATCGAGCTGCATCAGAGGGATGCCAAAGCTCTTGGAAATATGGTAGAATAGGTCAGGCACGGAAAACCTAAGCCCCCTTCTAACTGATCTATGAAAAAAATAACATAGCTAGGAAGAGGGTTTTGAGGTTCGTCACTTGGACCTAGGAGAACTATATTAAATTCCTTAGGAATTCCCATGTTCTCCCTAAGATTGGCTAAATTAGTTTCAAAAAGGATAGAAGCATGGGTCATATAGGCAGGGTGATTGTTTGGATTAGCCATCTTGATATTAACAGGATGGTGACTGGATAACTCACGTGCTAGCTTGGCGGCAGAAATACCAGAGGAAAGGTAAGGAAGAATGAATGAAAGAGGTTCTAGGGATTCAGAAGAAGTGGACATCGGAAAACAAATTTATCCTGAAAAAGAAAATTTAAAGGAAAAAAACAAAAGATGAAAGAAACATCAAGGATAAGTGTACTTACTTGATCTACTTAAGAAAAGAGGGGAAAAGAGCACCAGAGAAATAAGATGCTCGTCGGATAAAAGGATAAGGTACGAAGAAAGAAAAAGTGGGATGGTGAAGAGGTTGGACCCCTTTTATAGGGAGAAGAAGGTAAGCCAAGAGATAGAATTCTAGTCGTAGATGCTAGGGTAAGAACACGTGTATGGACGAATAAAGGAAGTCAGTTGAAAGGACAAGATATTTAATTTGAGCAATTATGGGCATGAAATCCCAAGAGTCCAGAATTTGAAATAAATGGAACATACTCAACCCTAACCTCCAAAGTCAAGGAAATTTGGTAACTCTACCTAACCTTTAGGACTTCAGGTCGAGAAGAGTAGGGAAGACTAGATGATGTGGAGTAAGTCAGGACTGACCTATATGGCTCGAATTAATGACCAAGAGGAAGTAGTGACGTCTTGCCTTGAATAAAGCTCAGGCAGTTTACCAGTAACTTACTCGACATATAAGTCGAGAATGTGCTGCGACCTGTTCTATGTTGAATGAGTTGTGTATCACATGGCTTGTTAACGTGTGTGCATGAGTTGTATATTACATGACCTGTTAGCTTATGGTGCATGAGCTGTATATTGCATGGCCTACTAATGTATTGCATGACCTATGTATTGTATGACCTACTACATGTGTGGTGCACGACTTATATATTATATGACCTACTATTTTGTCAGGGCAGGTCATACCTCAAGGAGGGACTCACGACCTTCAGGTCGGGCCAGGTCACGTGGAAAGAGAGAATGAAATAGTTACTATGAGAAAGTGATAGGGAATCTTATTTGGGATAAATCAAGAGAGATGATAATATGTACCAAAGGTAGTTATTACAAATTAAAGCCTAAAATCTCCCTTCTACCCCTGCTTTGAGCATCGGAGATCTTACTTCAGGCCAACCCAGCATCTGTTTTGCAGGTTCTCTGATCGGTGGAGGACAACGGATCATCATTTGGGGTGCATCTACTCAATTTGGTGCACTACAATATTCATTTTTCTTTGGCGATTATTTCACAATTGGATCCCAATTGATGTTCTTTTGCAACGACGAGGCTTTGCACTAGCATCTCAATATCTTTGTTGTAATGACATTGAATCAATTCCACATCTTTTTTTGCACGGGCAGAGAGCCAGGATAGTGTGGACATGATTGAATCAATCCCACATAATATCTTTGGCGATTACTTCTAATATCTATTTTATTTTAGCATGGAAATGCTCTTAATAGATTTCATGTCAAAACTCTTATTCCTCTACTCATTTTCTAGTGTTAATTCAGGTAATAATATGATATTCACGATTAAAATTCATTTAATAAATTTAGCCTTAAAGTTTACTATATTAAATTTTGAATAGTAAGTTTAACAGGTTATTTGCACCTTGATGTTTGAATCTTTGGCATCGACATCCCCATGTGTGATAAAAAAGTTTGAGAAAAATTTATTTAAAGATCAAAGTACCTTTTCCCTTTATTTTTGAAAAAAAAAATGCATAACTTTTAAAACACTAAATGGTAGTTATCTTTTATATTAAATAATTAGAATTTTTATAATTATACATGATTCATAAATTTATAACTGCATAATTTTTGTAATAAAATAAAAGACTCAACTTCAACTGCAAATGCCATATTTACTAGTATAATTACTTGAACACTTTCAGGAAAAAAATGAAAAGGAGTTATTTTCATATGTATTTATTTCATATATAAATGTAATAGATATTCTGTATGATATTAAACCTCATTTAGATTGGTCTAAAGATTTTATTTTTTATTTTAAAATTTTCATTTTAAAAAAACTTTAGTTTTTGTCACAAACATAAAAGTTAATCAATATTGTAATAATTAGAGATTGCCTAAAAATTAAAATTTTCGCCGCCTATTTCTTATTCAAAACTACAAATACTTTTATTATTTACTAAATTAAGATAGGTTATGTTTTTTTTATTTTTAAATACATTTGTTTTTAGAATTTTTGACATAAAAAGGCTAGTGATATGTTTTATTAAAAGGGCAAGCCTCAGATGAATTCAAATAATATTAAGTTCAAATGTTATGATAATAATATTCACATGATTGTTAATAAAATTTTAGAAGAGATTTCTAAATTAAAATTTTATATATTGAGATTTAGAGAAAAAAATATTAGATAGAATAAGAGAAAGTCACTATGTAACAATTTAAAGTCTAAAAGTGAATATATGCTATTGTAAGAGGAAAAATTAAAAGAATATCATTTAATATGTAACAATTAAAAGTCAAGTACTTACTATTTTAAATTAAGAATAGTAAATTTAAGGGTTATTTTCACCTTGAGGTGTGGGTCTTTGGCAACTACATCCTCTTATTTGATAAACAATTCTTAGAAAAACTATTTTAAAGATCAAAGTACTATATCCATTTATTTTCTTAAAAAAAGTATAATTAAAAAAAAGTTAAAAGGTCACTTATCTCAATTGGTCACATAAGAATGTAATATCACCTGTATCTGCACAATATCATTGCATCATTGAGTTCTTAATCTCATTATTAAGTTATCTAAGCAATTATGGACCAAGAAAACGAGTATCTATCATGAATCAAAGTATAAAGTCACTAAACTAACCTGCACAGCAATTGGTAAAAGAAATCTCTAAGTTTCCTATTCTCTTCTACTGTAGCTGCCCACTTTTCCCATTTTCATTCTTTCTTTCTAGTACGCCATCTCCAATCCAATACCAAATCTTATATCAAAACATCAAATTTGATATAATTCCATTTCCAATGGAACATCAAATGTTACACCAAATTTGTGTAATGAATAGTATTACACCAAATTTGATGTAATACTATTCATTTACACCAAATTTGGTGAATGTATATATTCCCAATTTACCCCCAAAATTGTTGTACTCTCAATTTTAATTCCATTTGTATCATATATTATATATTTAATTAATTTATAATTTAGTTTTATTTATTCAATTTTAGTTTTCTTATTATTTTGCAATAATATTTGTAGTGATTAATTGTCATAATTAACAAGTAATTAACATTTTCGATAAATTATAATAATTAATAATAATAATAAATATATTAAAATAACATTACTTGCATAAAATTTAAAAATAAAATACAACATAAATATTAAAAACTAAAATAATACAGAAAGATGCTCGACATAGACAAATTAAGAATAAAGATGCTCACTTTGTACTTTGATATGCATTACTTGATTATTTGTGGGAAAAATATATTAATTTTGAGAATTAAATAATCAAAATGTATTAGTCTTTATATTTGTTTTGTGAAAGTTTTTTATTCTACATTGTGTACAATGTAATATTTTTCTTTATCACGATATTAATTGTAATGTTAATATTTGTAATATAATCAATAAATATAATATTAATTATATGTAATTTTTTATTTAGTAGAATTAGTAGTAATAAAATATAAATAATTAAATAACTTTATAAAAAAATAAATAAGTGATAATTGATAAATAAAAAAATAAGAATAAAATATTCATTTGGTGTAAAATTTGGTGTAGTGATTGGAGACGATTTAGGCTAAATTATACCAAAATACCAAATTTAGTGTAAAATATACACCAAATTTAATGCAATGGGTTGGAGATGGCCTAGCCCTTATTTATTGTCTTTGCCCCCTCCTTTCTCTCTTTCCCCTTTTTGGATTAAATATTGATGTACTCAACTATAATTCGAATGAGAGAGAGAGATTTAAGAGGTTTAATCCATTAGACCAAGTCCATGGGTTTAAGAGTTTTATCAACACATTTATAAAATTAACAGTTTAATTAAGTTCAAAAAATATAAAATTTTAGACTAATAAGGTGTAATAGCCATTGAAGCCTAAAAATATATAAAAGGCCCGTGAGGTTCAAGTATCAGGGAAGACTTATAATGCCCCATTTATGTCATTTGAAGGTAGATTATTTTACATTAAAGCATTCATATTCTCTCGCTCTGGTACTGACTTGGGCGTCAGAGGCTATCCATAGACGGAGACTCCTAACTGTTTATTAGTTGTCACAGACAAGACCCTTTTACCTATCGCTTCCTTTGAAGAGGAACCATGGAGAGAAAATTTTCAAAAATTCTAGGAGGTATGAAGTAAGACCGCATCACATACCGCATGATCAACTCAATCAGGGATGATGGATGCCATGCTTCAATACTTTAGAATAAGTTTTTGTCAAATACAATATCTTAGGAGAAATGGATGTAAATAACTTTATATGTCGAGGTTATTTAAGTGAAATATAATTAGAAAATGACAATATGTTGTTTGCAACCAAACAAACCATTCAAATGGTTATGTGATAATTCAAATTATTCAAGTAATCAAATTCTTGAAAATATGGAGATCTGAATGGTACGGTGGAAGTGATTTGGATATAAACTATAATGTATTGTAGGGAGTCGATATAGATAAAGATTTTCAACTTTTTGTTTGCTATTTCTTTTTGTTCATTAAAATCATCGTCGTATACCAAGAAATTAATGTAGATAAAAGACTAAGGTCTTCCATCTAACTCAACTAAAATTAGTATACAATTCTAAAGAAATAAAAATCACTTTATTGTAACTCAACTAAAATTAGTCTACCAAACAATCAAAAGCATTTTCTAAGTTATCTTAAACAACACCTTTCTTGCTCATGCATCTTCCAACTAAAATTAGTCTACAACGCAAACAATCAAAAGCATTTTCTAAGTTATCTTAAACAACAACTTTCTTGCTCATGCATCTTCCTAATTCACCATATGTATCCTTAGTCCTTTTTCTGGAGAGCTTCTTCAGTGGTCAAACTTTCAAGATATCCACAACAATATTTTCCTTTCTTAGGCGTTTTATAACATGTTTTAAATTTTAATATTAAATTTCCTTGCATATACTTTGAACATTAGCGAGAAAAGCCAAAATTTCGTCAGGATAATTTAGTTCCTGTCAGTCATTTTATTTAACTCCTTACTCAATAGAATACAGTCATATGGGCATATATAGAACAAATAATACATATGCACATATACAGAACTAGTTTTTGTTTTTCAAAATACTTGGAGCTAACTTTTGAATCATTTCAAGAAGAGTAGGATTGTCCTCCTCCTTCCCAAGTATATCAAGAAGCAAGGCAAACGTAGATGAATTTGGGGAGAATCCTTTAGCGCCCATTTCCTCAAGAAACTTTGCTGCATCATCATATTTACACCCCATTAGATTTCCTTGAATAATACAATTGTAGGTAACTTCATCCGGCAACAAACTTGCATGTTCCATTTTCAAGAGAAGATCTTTAGCTTCCTCAAGTAGCCCATTTTGACAACATCCTTTTATCAGGATATTGTAGGTTACTACATTAGGTTCCAATCCTTTAGCAGGGAGATCACTAAAAATAGCTCGAGCTAAATGAAGCTTTTTAGCTTTGCAGAATCCATCCATGATGATACTGTAGTAAGCAATATGAAGATGTTCTCCTTTGTGCTCCAATGCATCCAACAACAACAATGCTTGTTCAGCATGCCCGTTCTTACACAGTCCATCCAACAAGTTACAGTAAGTATAGAAGTTTGGTTTTAGCCCAGCAGCTTGTAACTCATCGAAAAGCTCGAGTGCAGAAGAGCATCTGCCACCGCGTAACAGCCCCTGTAATAGAGAATTATATGTAACCACATCAGACTTGACTCCTTTACAGGGCATCTCGTGAAAGAGATGCATGGCATCGTCTATCTTCATCTTCCTGCAATATCCATTGATTAAAATGGTATAGCTGTGAATAGTAGGAGCAATGTTCTTGCTAGCCATAGAATCAAAAACATTCCTAGCTTCATCCAGTCGTCCTTGCAAGCAATATCCATCCATCAACGAATTGTAGGAGACTACATCAGGAACCACATTTTTCTGCATCATGATGTGGAGTACATCTTCGGCTTCATCCACCAACCCTTCCTTACAGAAAGCATCAATCAAGGAATTGAATGTCAGAGGATTTGGATATATTTTGCTGTCTATCATCTCCTTTAATAATACCTTAACTTCTCTCCACCTACTCAAATTACATAAGCCACAAATCAAAGCAGTGTAAGTGACAACATCAGGTCTGATGCCTTTTTCAGACATTTCATCGAAAAGCTTCAAGGCAGAATCTATCATTCTATCCTTACATAAGCCGTCAATTACCATGTTAAATACATAGATGTCAGGCTTACAACTCCCTTTTTCCATTACTCTAATCAGTTCAATGGCTACTGCGATGTTACCCGCCTTGCAGAGTCCATTGATCGCAGTCCCATAAGTAATGACATTTAGCTCACACAGCCCTTCTCTAATTATCTTCCTAAACAATTCTTGCGCCTCAGTAATCTTGTTTTCTCGAAACAAACCCTTCAATAAGGTGCCAAAAGTGATTGCATCCGGAACACAACCGCGCTTGAAGAACGAAGCCAAAATCGAAAACCCGAAATCGACCCGGTTAGAAAGGCAATAACTGTTAATAGCAATACTCATAGTATATTCATCAACTGGAATTCCCAAATTGCAGATATCTTTGAAAAGACAAATGGCAGATGAATACTCTTTCAAAGTGACCACACGCGAAAGCAATTGAGTAAATTGTTTCACACTAGGAAAAGGCCTCAATCTGGCCATATTCTCATACAAACTAAGAGCATCACTCAACCCATTAATATTTTCCAGCTCAAGCTTGATTTTCTTACGGGAATTGCAATTTGCAACATATTTTGTACCGAAATAACGAAAAACAGAGAGAAAGAGAAGTGGGTTTCGATTGGGAAAATTGAAATTACCTGATTCATAACAAAATCTGGAAGAAGGAAGAAAATGACCCAAGCAAAAGCCATTTATCTTCATTCTTTACTGCGACAAAAACTCTGGCAGCAGAAGAATTTTCAGTCGAATTAAACTCGGACAAAAACTCTACGGTACATGTGCATTACATGTGCCTGTTGATCTGATTGTTATCACCATATACCTAAAATGGTGCTAATGCAATGCAATTTTATTCACGTATTCTTCTTTCTCTTTTCGATTTTTTTCTTTTCTCTTGATTCTAAATTTTATTTTTCATTAACTCAAAAAAAATTCAGCAATTTATTTAAATTTAAGTATTTCAAATTCATAATAATAAATACATTAAGTATTTCAAATGCTTAAACTTCTATTTTGAATTAATTTTAAAGTTATTGTGGTGGATTTAAAATTTATCTTATAAATAATCACTTGGAATCATTCTCTCAAATCCAAATCCTTCTATTTAATTTTAATTTTAAAAAATATAAAATTTATTGAACAAACACTTCATTTGTTTTGTTTAACTTTATTTTCAATTTCTCAAAATTTTAAATTAACTTTAGATTTATACTACAAAATCACAAAAAAAAAAAAAAAAAAAATAAAGAACTAATACCCTTTCAGCTTTATTACATTGTCAATGTTTTATCGATTAAAATGAGAAGAAAGGCATAATATTTGAGAACTTAGAAAAATGCAAAATATTTATAAAATCAAACAGAAGAAGACTAGTGCATAAGAAATATAATAGTCATAGCCAGCAGAGTAAGAATTTACTTTGTATACTTAGGTTTTAAATAATCAGTAGTTTTGTTTTTTAAATAATTTATTGAATTGATCAAAACATTGTTTAATTCATTTTCTATGGATGTTTTAAATTTTTATTGAATTAAATCTATACGTCATGTAATAATTTAGCTAGTTTATTTTATTTATTAACCATATTTTTTTGTAAATAAACCATTAATGGTAAAAGGACAATATTTGAAATGCTCGGAGTTAAAAATAATTTTAGATATTAATAATATTCAAATGTAATTGACAAATAAAAATATTATTTTTATTATTCAAAAAATATACTTTTGGCAATCATATTTTTTTATGTGCAAGACATGCATTTTTTTATTAGTTATGCTAAAAAATATGAATATCTTTTTATAAGTTCAATGGACAAAAGTAAGTTAATGGATATCTACGGTGTGAATACTTATTTATACTAAATTTAATGTGTTATTACTTTTCCACTCTACTCTCATCTAAATATAAGTTTAATATCCACATTTCTCTAGATATCTACTGTATGAGGTATTGAAATTTGGCATTCATCGCCCATGTTAGTTGACCCTTTGGTCCATTGTCAAAAACTGGGTGTAATATCAATTGTACACTTGATTTTATTTTTTTCTATGCTTTTATTTTCTCTCTAGGCGCCCTTCTTTCATTTTGTTTTTCTCTTTATCTTTTTTTCTCCTTTCCCTTCTTAAATAGAGAGACAATAATAGAGAAATAAAAATTAATAATAATAACACATCTGCAATAATATACATATTTTGTTATTTATATAAAAAACATAAAGTACAACTAACTCATTAAGACTTTGCTAAAAAAAAATAATTCATAAATCACATAATGAAATCTAAAAAAATATATATATGTAGTCGATTCATAATAAGTTTAATTTACTAGATTTAATTTACTCAACTAAAGAGAAAAAAAGTATAATATATAAACATAGTGGAACATCATGATTGCATTCGAACAAACCCTCCAATAAGGTGCCAAAAGTGATTGCATTTGGAAATTTCAACCACAATCACAAGTGTATCTATTTGTGGGATACCTCAAAAGTACAAGAATACTTTTCTTTTATAATTCTCAAGATTAAAAGGTAATTGTATCGATAATTGTCACCTATCTTTAGAATATTTTTATAACAAATTTCAAATCTCGCAGTAAAGTTATAAATGAATTACTTTCTGATAAAATCAAACCACGACTAACTAGAGTTGTTGGATAGCATACCTAGAAGACCACCGACTCTAATCATAATATCATCTCACCTCGAAGTAGTTGAAGACAACCGCCAACTCGCTACAAAGAAAAGGAAGAGGCACAAGTTATTTATTTCGACAATGGTAAGGATGATCCATTGACAGACAAGCATATTATGAAATTTTCTAATAAAGAGAAATGATAAGAGGTTATGAACCAAGAAATGGAGTCTATCCACAACAATGACAAGAGGTTATGAACCAATAAATATATTAATATTTTGTTAGTTTAGGATGAGTGATTAGAAGTGATTTTTTTATAATTGAGAGATTATAGATATATATATTTTTAAATGAGTATGATTAAAAGTGCATTTTTTGTATAATTAAATGATTAAAAATATATTTTTTTAATAGTGAATTGACTATATATACATTTTATGAACCTTGAGTGACTATTTTATAACTCTGAAGAAAGTTTGGCGTCCAAATATGCATTTTGCCATTAGTTTTTGGGTATCCAACCTTGCAAATAACCACCTGTAATACAATTTTTTTAGAAATGATCCCTTGAATTATGGTTGATCTAGTATATGTTAAATTAGGGGTATGGAATGATATTTCACCTTTATCTCTCGACTAGTTTGGATCATAATTTTAATTCCATTTATACTTTTACATTTAATTTTCAAAAACTCACTTTTATTCATCTATAGCATAGATCTATAATATATAATCTCTAATTAATTTATAATTTAAGTATTAATTTGTTGTACTAAAGTATTACTATACATAAAAGTATGAACATGGTGTTTTAGATTTTTTAATATTTTTATGATAACATAAATATCCTTACATGATTATATGCATTTATAGAAATCTAATAGTGAATAAATATTTCGCTTAAATTAACTAAACTTAGACAAGACATATAAAAGTAAAAGGATACAAACATATTTTAAAGAAAATATAAAATATGTAAATTTTTTAATTATTCTCGTAATGTCTAATTAGTAGACTTCAAAGGAAATAACTAGCTAATAAGATTACTTAAGACTTTTACTCTAAAAATTCAAAAACATTACGAACTCATTTTTTTCTCATTTTTCATTATATGATTCTAATGCTGGTTCCAATAGTTCCTTTTTTTTTTTTGGCATGATTCACTATGTCCCAGCCAGTTATATTTTAGAGTTCAGAGCTTAGATCAGTTTATCCAAAATTATGAGCAGCCATAGTTTATAAACTTTGACCACTATATATTGCTAGTAGTTGAGTTAAAATAAAATTAGTTCTCTCATGAAAAAGAAAATTTGATGTTGAGTAATTGCTACCTCATTTTTCATTAAATGTGAGTCTGCAATATTTTTTGAATGTATGAAATAGAAGGTTTCTGTAATTTTCATTAAATATGGGTTTGTAATATTTTCTAATTTCTAGAGCTGAATGTACTTTTGATAGGTTATTAATTTTGAGTCTAATACTTAGAAAATCAATCTATTCCTTTGATCACTAAAGTCACACCCCAAATTCGAATGCAAAACGAAGCCCTCAAATACTGAATCATTGCATGTGCTTATTTCAAAATCTTAGTGCAAGTGGAAAATTTTCAGTAAACTCTTTTTAGGTAAAGGTAGAGGACATCAAATCCCACAAAAAATATTCACATGAAAAGAAAATAATATTATCAATGGTTTATATAAGACAATCCTCAAAATCCCAAAAAAATTATCTAGGAAGCAAAGAGCGCCAAGTCTCCAAAAATTACGAAATTAAATTTCTAACTCTCAAACAAAATCATTCAATTGCATTTTCTTAGCCCAAAACTAAATTATTTGAAAGAAAAATATTAGCAAGAGGTGAGTTGCATACTCAAAGTTTCTCATGACATTCTCTACTGAATCATTCAAAATCAATATGATAATATATACAATATAAAATGACTATAAGTGGTCAAAGAATATTAACATGAAATTTTAATAACTTCAATTTATCCAAATCAAATAAAAAAAATTTATTTAACTCACACAAAAATACTATGGCCACTATTATCATCTGGGCATGGAGGATGGTTAAATGGATATCCACAATTAAATATTCTAATTGTATTCTAGCGGCAAACACAATAATCGGAAGTAACTCCTAATCAACAATCCCTCCGAAGGGCTAAGAAAAATCATAGATATATTTGAAAGCTAAAAAATAGTACATGTTCGTACAGTCAAAAAAGAATTTTAAAAGTACACTTCCTTGCATAATTTATAAATAATTTATTTTTATGCTTGATCCTATTTTTTAAAAAAAGAACTCATTATCTTTAAAAAATTAATTTTTATCAAAGTCAATTCCACGATGATGAGCTAAATTATTAAAAATCTTAAAAACGATACACATAAGATATATTCTAGTATTTCAAGAAAAAAAATTAGAGAGTATCAAGAGTCAACTTATTGCAAAATTTCAAAATTTATGATATGACAGGACCTTCACTTTGTGTGTTCTCAACTAAATTTAAAATAATAGAATAATAGTGATATAATTAGCTAACAACTTTGAAAAATCAAGTTTTAAACGAACAAATTAAGAAACTATTGATTTCGTATTTCTATGTGAGAGTCCAAATCAAATGCTTAATGGAAACTTTTCAATTCGGTAAGCTAACCTTGGCATCCACAAAGCAAATGTCAAAGATTTCCGTCGAGGATCTCATCAACGAGCATCTGGTTCTACAATATCTTTCTTTTTTTTTTTTTTTGTTTGTGTTTTAATCAATGAGGTATGTACACATTAGATCAACATTAAATCCCTAAAACTTTTGACATAAACTACTAGAGTCTTATTTTACTTTGACCAATTATTTTCAAAGTCTTAATGGCCCAACAATTGTAATAGTTCATATACCCATTAAAAATTAAAAAAATAATATCCTTAATAAAATTACTTAATATAAGCCTAATAACAAAAAATGAAATTCTTAAGAAAGAATTGGGGGATTGCAATTAAAGTATGTTTATCTATTTGCACTTTTTTTATTCATATCTACGTAGGATTCTAATTCTATTTACCATTAAATTTCATTAATAAATATTTCATGTAAGGTTATTTATGTTGCCAAGAATATATTAACAAATGTAAATTAATCTAAGTTATCCGTATTTATATATAAATGTGTATTTATGTGTGTACATTCATATAATTAGATATAATTGTAGATGAATAAAAATGACATTTATGTAATTAAATGTATACATATAAAGGTAAAATAAAATAAAACTAGTTGAGTGATAAGGGCATAAATGTCATTTAACTTGACTAACAATCAAACATTAGCTGTAGAGTTACTTGCAAAATCTCATACCTCATAGAGTTATTTTCCGATGTCCAATACTACATGAGTGGTGCGTAATATTCTTATATATATATATAGTATATTGTGAATTATGATTTTTAGGACTGTGAAATATATTAATTTTTATATTTTTTGGTCATTAGAAGTTTGAATGTTTTCTCTAGTTATAAATAGTATTTTAATAGCCTCTCCTAAGAGATCTAGGACTCTAGTATTGAATCTATATAATATATACATATATGTGTGTTAAAAAAAAATTTCATTTATTACGTAAATATGAATGAGAAAATGGTGCACAGGTGAATAAATTATTGTGCAATTGTACATTGTGGATGATAATACTTTTGAATGTGTAATGGATAAAAACGGTCATATTAAATGTGTAACCATTAGTAGCATTCACATTAAATATGTAACTGTCAGTAACGTTCACTTTGAATTGAATAAAGTTTTTCCATTTTATCCCTACACTTCACTATATAAGAAAAGCTCTTCCATCTTATTCTTTGCTAATAACAATTCCAATATTCTATTTTCTTTTTTAGTTCTTCTTAATCCTAAATCTTTTGGTGAGATAGTTCAGATACATTTGCTCAGTGTTAGAGGGTAGCTATTTTTCATTAAGTGTGCTAATGGTTTCACTGTTGTATCCTGTGAGACAGACGCTCGAAGTTCCTCTGGTAAGGGGATGAATCTGTTTTCAAAAAATTATGTTTACAGAGGTCTCGATTTGCTATTTTGTTCTACGAAGTTAGACGCAACAACTTTTTGGACCAATTTGTTGTTGTGTTTCTTCAATTTAAATTTTTTTATATCTATTTCTATTTTTCAATTTAAATTTTGCAATATATTATTTTGTAACAGTTTTAAAATAGATTCAATAGAATTGTTTGAACGAATTAAAAGTATTAAACTTTCTTTGTGTTTCAAAAATGGTTACTGATACATTAATAGACTTGAGGCCACTGAAGTTATGCCGAATTTTGTTATGCCCCAGACTATGACTAAAGTAGCTAGCCCGTCTATGACTATTTCGGTTAATCATGGAGAGAAATCAAAGAAATTCAATGGCCTGAATATCAAGAGGTGGCACCATAAGATGTTTTTCTATCTGACCACCATGAATCTTGTGAGGTTCTTGACTGGGGATGCTCCTAAACTCAATGAAGTCAATGTTGTTGATGCACGGAAATATTAAGATTTTCTTTGCCAAAATTATGTCATAAATGGCTTGGCAGCTTTGTTGTACGGTGTGTATAGTTCAATGAAAATAACTATGGAGTTGTGGGAATCTTTGGAGTGAAAATAGAAAGACCGAGGATGTGGGGACCCAAAAGTTTGTTATTGGCCGCTTCTTGGATTATAAAATGGTTGACTCTAAAACTGTGATAAGTCAAGTACAAGATCTCCAAGTGATCTTGCATGAGATTCATGCCAAGGGGATGGACTTGAGTGAAACTTTTTAAGTGGCAGAAATTATTGAAAAGTTGCCACTATCCTAGAAAGATTTTAAAAATTACTTAAACCACAAACAAAGGAGATAAACATCGAAGAACTCGTTGTTAGACTTTGAATTGAGGAAGGCAAAAGAGGTTCTGAGAAGAATCTGTTCAATCTAGCAGTTGCTAAAATTATGTTGTTAAGCATGGTCAAAACTTGAATAACAAGAAAAAGTTTAGGTCATTTGGCAAAGGGGCCAAGTTGGGACCAAGAAGGAGGTGTTTCTAAGAACAAGTTTTCTAGAAAATGCTACCACTATGGCATAGTGGGTCACAAGTCCTCAGAGTGCAAGAAGTCGAAGAGAAATAATGAAAAAAAGTGGTTGATGATATCTCTCGAGAGGTTTTTGATATGAACCTTGTTGTAGTGATTTTTGAGGTGAATCTGGTGACTTCAAACCCAAAGGAATTGCGATTTACGATGGTGCTATCCGACATGTGTACTGCAGTAAAGAGATCTTTAGTTGCTTTGAAGCAATAGAGAATAGGTAGAAGGTAAACATAGAAAATTCAACTACATCTGACATCAAAGGTCAGGGCAAGGTGGTTCTAAAGATGACTTTTGACAAAGAGCTAACTCTTAATAATGTATTGTAGTGTCGAAGATTTGGAAAAATTTGGTGTCCAATCACTAGTGAACAAGCATGGTTTTCAAATTATGTTGGAGTCAGATAATGTAATTTTTTAACTAAGAATGGAATATTTGTAAGAAAGGTTATGTGTTTGATGCGTTGTTTAAGCTCAATGTAATGACTATCAAACCAAAGATGAATAAAATAAAAAACTCTTCCCCTTACTTGCTTGAGCTTACAATTTGTAGCATAGTAGACTAGGATATGTTAATTATGATACTTTGCATAGATTAATTAACTTAAATTGCATACCTATATTTGATATTGATTCTAAACACAAGTGTGAAACTTGTGTTGAGGCAAAATTTACAAGGTCATCTTTCTAATCTATTGAAAGAAATACTAAACCATTTGATTTAATTCACACAGATATATTGATTTAAAAGCTACACACACCACGCGATGGCAATAAGTATTTCATTACTTTTATTGATGATAGCACAAAATATTGTTATGTATATCTTCTCAAAAGTAAAAATAAAGCTATAGAGAAACTTATTCTCTATAAAAATGAAGTTGAGAATCAGCTTAACGAAAAATATTAAGATGCTAAAATGTGATCAAGGAGATGAGTATGAATCACCATTCACTGAATTCTATGCACAACATGGAATCACACACGAAATAAGGGCACCTTATTCACCTCAACAAAAATGGTACTGCAGAACGAAAAAAAATCGTATGTTTGAAAGAAATGATGAATGCATTATTATTATGTTCTGGGTTGCCTCAGAACATATGGGGAAAAGTTGTGTTGTCAGCTAATTATCACTTAAATAAAGGGCCCCAATGAAGAGAACAAAAGCCTCTATGAGTTTTGGAAAGGAATGAAGCCTTTCAACAAATACTTATGATTGTGGAGGTGTCTTGCCAATGTAGTTGTACCTACACCAAAGAAGGTGAAAATTGTCCAAAAACTATTGATTGCATTTTTATTGGATATGCATATAAGAGTAGAGCTTAACGATTTATTGTGCAAGAGTCTAAAATTCCAGACATCAAGAAAAATGATAATAGAGTTGAGAAATGCCTCATTTTTTCAACATGTGGTTTCCTATTGGTTTGGAAAGGATGTAAGTTTCTCAAATGGACATATGAAATAATGGAACAAGAACAAAATAAAGAATATGATGTTGAACCTAGACACAACAAAAGAGTTAGGATATAAAAAATCCTTTAGTTCAGATTATCTAACTACATGTTAGAAAGTGAACCTTAAAGCTTTTGAGAAGTTGTGAACTCTTCTGAAGGACCTCACTAGAAATAAGCAATTAATAGTGAAATTGATTCCATTCTACAAAACCATATATGGGAATCGGTGGGTCTTCCTCCAAGAAGCAAACAATGAGGGTACAAATAGACTTTTAAGAGGAAAATGAAAGCATATAGAACAATTGATAAGTATAAGGCTATATTAGTGATAAAAGATTACAGACAACAAGAAGGCCTTGATTTCTTTGATACGTGTTCTCCGATGATGAGAACAGTCTCCATAGGATGATACTTTTTATTACTGCCTTGCGAAATCTAGAAGTACATCGTATAGATGTGAAAACTGCTTCTTTAAATGGAGATTTGGAAGAAGAAATCTACATGGAACAACTTGAGATATTTTTTGCTCCAAGACAGGGAAATAAGGTTTGTAAATTAGTGAAGTCATTGTATGGCTTGAAACAAGAACCAAAATAATGACATGAAAAATTTGATAATGTCATGATGGAATGTGGATTTAAAATCTATGAATCTGACAAATGTGTTTATGTTAAAGACACGAAATGGCTATGTCATTTTATGTCTTTATGTAGATGGCATGCTTATCATTGGCAATAATGATAAAATGATTAAATCCACTAAAGATATGTTGAACTCAAGATTCAGCATAAAGAATATGAGACTAGTTGATATGATCTTTGGAATTAAAATCTATAGAACATCATAAAGACTTGTTTTGAGCTAGTCGCATTATGTGGACAGCTTCTTGAGAAATTTAAGAAGAATGATTCTATATTGGCTTGAACCTTGATAGATACAAGTCAATATCTTTCTAGTAGAGTACTCTAGAATCATCAAAAGTCTGATGTACTTGAAGAGTTGTACAAGACTAGTCAATGCTTTTAGTAAAATGAGTAGATACATGAGTAATCTAATGGGGCACCACTGGAAAGGGATAGTGAGAGTACTAAGGTACTTAAGATATACTCGCATATTATATTAGATATCTTGTTGTTATTAAAGGATAAAGTGATGCGAACTGGATATCTGATATCAAAGACTCAAAGTGTACATGTGGATTTTTATTGACATTAAGAAGTGTAGCTATTTCATGGAAATCTTCTAAGTAGATAGTTATAATGAGATCCACTATTGAATTTGAATTTATAGCCTTAAATAAGTTTGGTGAAGAGGATGAGTGGCTACGCTAATTCATAGAGGATTTACCAAGATGGCCAAAGCCTATGCCAACAATCTATATATATTATGAAAGCCAATCTGATCGGATAAGTCTAGACATATACACCGTAGACATAATACATTAATACATCTACTCTCAATTGGCATTATCTTTGTTAACTACATGAATTCAAAGAATAACCTGGCAAATTCACTAACCAAAAGGTTAAATAGAGAGTTAGTTGTAAAATTATCAAGAGAATGGACTTACCTTTGAAAGAATGAGTTGATACAATGTAAAATCAACTTAGTTGGCTGGAAATCCAAGATCTAGGTTCAAATCTAATTATAAAGACTTAGAGGATCACTGTGGGGTTATCTCATATCCATTCCTATTGTGTAACAACAATGTCTATGATAGAATGATAAGCAATAGGCTATTAATTATTCTTATTGTGACACCCCTTAACCTAACTGCAGAGCCTAAACAAACTGATACAGTTAAGTCAAGAAATGTTAATTTTTCATCTTTACTAGAGTTATGGTTTTTAATAAAAGTTCCATTGTTAGCTATAAGAGAAAGAACTTGAATCATTTTAAACACACCATATACATATATCAAAACTGAGTACATCTGTTTACAAAACCATAACAGAGCGGCTTATTTAAAAACAAAACAGAGTTTTCAAAATAAACTACAAAACAAGTCGAAGCATGGCATATGAACAAATCTCTGTCCGGCCGCTCTAGAGACTCAGTCAACCTCTAAACCTGTACATTTCCATCTGCATCACATGAATCTAATGAGCTAAAGGCTCAGTAAGATGAAACTGATGCAATAAAAATAACATATATGCACATCTCATAAATCATTAAATGCAATATTCTATTTAATAACTTTCATTCATAAATTATTCTTTAGGCCTTGAAGTGTGGTACCTAACTAATAGCGATAGACCATAGTTTCGGAACCTATTCATAATGATTGGCCAATAGAGAAATAATGGGGTTTTCATACTTGGTCTTTCAACTTAGGTATTAGCCGTATTCTATCTCATTCATTTTTGGTTTCCTATACCGGTTTTTTAACTCAAGTATTTGCCACCATTTGTTGGGTCCGTCGGTCCCTCCGCGTCCCTTGTCTACCCGACCATCAATCAAGTACATACTTTCTTTTCAAAACCTCATTATATTCTTAATAGTGTCATGCTTCATAAATCATAAATGCATCAAACATTACATCAAAACATCAATTTTCTTTAACCGAGATACGAGCTTTTCACTGCAAAAAGGGCACTTAGGAATATGTTAAATTAAGAAATGAAAGTTTGATCTCATATTATGTACTAATGCATGTTAAATCATAACTGAAGCATATAATAATAATTATTCATGTTCGTACAATCATGCTATTTGTAAGCCATAATTCAATAATGCACATTGATTAGATGCAAATTCATGCAAAATGCTTATTATTGGCTATATAGGAGAGAATTGAGAATTGGGCATTACACTTATACATAGGAATCCGAGCAGAGCAATGCGGGTTACTCTTATTAATAATCACTTATATGAGAATGAAATGGGGCTTCGAAGAGAATTGTGTAAGGCTCAATTCTTAGAAACTCTCATAGAACTAGGTACATGTTCATGGCCACAAAAAATATAACAATAAGAACTAAGTTGTGTAAGAATCTATGTGAGGTATATCATATTTTACACAAAAGGCAGAACAGTTCAAGGACATCACGTCTACTAGTCTATTAGTAAAGTAAATAAACTTTCACAAGGTAAGGTTTAAAGGGTAAACCTACCTATCGTATGAGGTTTTCAACCGTGGAACTTTATCACCAAGTCTTCCGTATCTTTACAATTTCATTAATTTGAGGGATTGTTAGAAAAATAGGTCTTTTATTGCTGAAATGTGAATGAGAAAAATAGTACACAAGTGAATGAGAAATTGTTGCTTAATTAAACATCGTGGATGACAACACTTTTGAATATGTAACAGGTAGAAAACAGTCATATTAAATGTGTAACTGTCAGTAACATTCATATTAAATATGAGCTGTCAGTAACATTCACATTAAATGTGACTGTCAGTAACATTCAGTAACATTCACTTTGAATTAAATAAGGTTTTCTCGTTTTGGCCCTACCTTTTTTATATAAGAAGGACTCGTCCTTCTTATTCTTTACAACAACTGTAACATACAATTCTAGTATTTTTATCTTCTTTTACGTTCTTGTTAATCCTAAATTCTTTGAAAGATAGTTCAAATACATTTGCTCAATTCGCCGAAGAGCAGTTGTTTTTGTGCTAAATATGCTACTGGCTTCACCGTTGTATCCTAGGAGATAGATGATCAAACTTCCTCAAGCACCCATAATAAGGGGCGAATTTGTTTAACGAAATTGTGTTTACACAGACCCCAATTTGCTATTTTGTTCTTCGAAGTTAGATACTCAAAATAATTTTTGGACCAATTATTGTTTTGTTTCTTCATTTATAAATTCTTACTTCTATTTTTTTTTTTTCATTTTACTATTGTAGTATAATATTTAGTAACAACATGTATGTCTTTAATAATATTAGAACCTTGGGATTAGAACCCTTGGATTGTTAACGTTAAAGAAGAGAAATGGCGCATAACGTTGATCAAGGTTAGTTAAAGAGGGATTGGTTTTGAATCCTAAGAATAGTTCTACGTTGTTCAACAAAAATCAGTGATATTTTAAATTTATCATGATCTTCTCGTGTGTTACTGAAAAAATGTAAATTTTCTTATAAAATGCGATATTTTTAATTTATCATGATATATACAAAATTATCCGAATAATACGTATTTAACGTGAAAACCAGCAAAATCTCATCGAACTATGCCACAGTACCACGTCACCACCCGAGTTGAAGCCTGAAAGCGTGAAACATGAGAGAATATCAAAATTTTCAAATTTCAATCGAATTAACGAGGTTCACGGCTGTAGTTTGCAGACTCTGCACTAATGGAAGAGAAAGAAAATCCAAACATATATTCAAGAATTTTTTAAACAAGAAAACTAATTCAAAGCAAGTTGAAAGAGTCCTTCTATATCCACATTTAATCAAACTCTTCTATATTCACTTCAAAAATCAAACACTTTCAATTGTTATTCCGACATACGGGTAACGTTTATTCTTATTCAAAATTTGAAAATGAAACTTACAACTGAAACTGTAGACTCAATACTTATTTTTCAATCTGTAAATCTGATTTATATCCTATTTTCAGTTTTCACCATTAAAACTATTTTTGGCAGCTTCTACCATTGTTCTTCATTCTCTCAGTTGCTACGTTTCAAGAGACTAAATACTTAATCATGGTATGAGATTTAATTTCAGTTACATATCTCCAGACTTGTTTTATGAATATTGCAATATTTTTGAAGAATTATGTTATCACCTTTCTATCATGATGCCCACCATATGTTCGACAATTGACTTGTATGAATTTCTTGCTTTCAAAAATATTTTTAAGATTCAAATAGGATTAGTCAAAGAATTTGCGCTTTGGCAAACTTAAGAAACTAATGAGCAAAAAATTAAAAGTGTTTTCACAACAAGAAAATGAATCTAACCTGGAGAATAATATTGATCAGTGATCATTATAATGTAATCTACATCTTTTTATATAATGAGATTATGAGTTATTTTAATTATTAAGTTGGAAAACTAATGATCCTTTTTTTTATGTTTTTTAGTGCTATCAAGATGTCTTGATAGAATGAACAAATGTAGGAGTATGCCACTAATGAAGGTGATAGAATTCGTTGTAACATTTCCATAGCAACATTCGGAGGAGGCATTATTAGAATCAAATATCATCTTGCTAAAATAGCATGCAATGATGTGGGTTCTTGCACAGTTGCTAGTGATGAGTTATGTGAAATAGCAAAGAAGGCAGTAGAAGCAATCGGGGCTAGGGATAGGAGAAAAACCAAATGCGAGATCTAGTTGAAAAAACTTAAGTTTAGTTTTCTTCATATCTAGCACCAGCACACTCTTCAACAGAAGAAGGATCGTTGATGTAAAATACATTATTTGCAACATGAAAGAAAGAAAAGGAATTACAGATGATGCTTTGGTTAAGGCAAAAATTATCAATAATGTTCCTTTCAATGTTTAAAGGAGAGGAGAATTTATAGCAACTTGTGCAAAAAATTGTTGAGCATTCTCCTGGATATGTTCCTCCAAGTAGTGAGACAACTAGAAGGAGGGTCTTAGCAAACTTGAAAAAAGAAGCCAATGAATATGTTAATTCGTTAAATTATCATGGTTTAAAGTGGTTACACATTAATGTCTGATACATGACTGATGGACGAGAAAGACCTCTCATTAATTTGCTTGTTGTTTGTCTAAATGGGGTGATCTTTTTGAAGTCAGAATGCATTGTGGGATTAGAAAAATAGCTGATCATATTTCTAAGTTCATCTAGGATTGAAGAAATAGGACCAGCTAATATTATGCAATTCATCTCAGACAATGCCTCTAACTAAAAGCTGCTGGATATATGATTGAACAAAATATCCACAACATTGTGAAGACATCCTGTGCAATACATTGTTTGGATTTGATTCTGGGGACATTGATGAGCTTCCACTTATAAAATTAACTCTACAAGATGCTCGAAAAGTTGTTAAGTTCTTATGCAAATATCAACAAGTTTTGGACTGGATGAGGTCTCACACTAATGAAAGAGAACTAAAGCGTCTAGGTATTACTTGATTTACTACATAATTTATTTGCTTACAAGGAATTCTAAAAGGGAAAAAAGGTTCAGATACATGGTTACTTCTAATGAGTGGAGGTATATGTCTCATATTAATAATACTGATGTTGATAAGCTTATGCCTTACCAGAAAATAATAAACTAAAATCTATACAATGACTTGTATGTTGTTTTGCTGTTATTTTGAACCCAAGCTTGTTTTACTTTAAGCATGTCTTGATAGATAAAAAATAAAGCAGCTCCTGAAAGAATAATCTATAAATTGGTGCCTAGTGCCAAGATCGGAAGAATTTACTTGTAGAACTTTTGCAATATGTTGGTCGAAAACCAACTATGTTCACTAATTTGGAGTGAATGGGTTAAATGATGCACGTAGTAAGTTTTTTGTGATTCTTTCAGTATTCACATTACTTATTTAAGAAGATATTATATGTCTTGAACTTTTAAATTTTTTTTAAATGATCTTAAGTAAGGATGGTAGCTGGTGGGGTTTGGACAAATTCGAGACCTGTTCCATCAAGAAAAAACTAGACCCGAGACCCTTTTGGCCTCAATTGAGGACCCGCCCAGAGCCAAAACTCAGCAAGTCTAACCTGTATGGACCCGAAGCTGCTAAACATTATTTTCTTTTAATCTTTATGGGTCTTGTATAGTCATTTTTCTTTCATATAGCTATTGAATTTTAACATTTTTGACTAAGTACTAGTGATATAGTATTAATTAATTTTGATTATATTTTTTTAATTACTAAATATGATAATAATATTAATTTGTAGGAGATGAATATAATAAATTATGTACACACTTTTTTAAAAATTATATATAGCCTGCATGCATGCGATTGCTTCAATCTTAATATAACTAGCTTATTCATAATGCATGTTTATATTAGATACTAATATAAACATTAGAATATTTTCGAATAGTTGCTTCAATCTTAATATAACTATCTTATTCATAATGCATGTTTATATTGGGTACTAATATAAACCATTAGAATATTTCTTCGAGTGGAACTTCTTCACTTAAAGTGATATGATTCATTGACACAATATTACCTTCTTCATGTTTAATCTCCTTGAAATCAAAAGATGTCCTCATTTGGCTATTCTTTTTATCTTATACGAAGTATTTTCATAGCGTTATCCATTTTCTCAATATAGCCGCTACTGATCGATTTGAAGATATTCTTATGCAAGTGATCCTTAACATTTTGAGAAATTGCATGGTCGATGCCACTACTAATGATAAGAGGAAGCCACACTTTCTCTATTATCTTGGGTTCGTGTGAAAATAACAATTTGCAATTTACCTTCAAGACTTTATCGCATGATATGATTAAAGTAGTGCACCGCCTCATACGGGATGGGATCAAACTTTCAAGTTTTTGAGTGGCTCGTGGCCTATTAACCTTCTTTAAATACCTTGACATCTTGGAGACACCCAATCTTCGATTGTTTGTTCTTTTATACCTCAACTTTCTAAGCGGGCCAAGTCTATCAAAGATAGATACTTGTTGCAATTTTTTTCCATTTTCATCAAGCATCATTTGTTGATGATCCTTCCTCAGTTACATGATTGTTGTTGCTCTTTTGATAGTAATATGAATAGGATTTTATGGGACAAACCTAATGCACATTCGAGTACTTTGAATCACATACCCTTTTCAATATCTTTTGGGTAACGTTAAGCTCGTGAGCTTGTTCCCAGTAGCCTCAAGAGGGAGTTTTCCCATAGTAGAATCTTCTTGTAGGTTTTATCCAGCTTTAAGAAGAGTTTGTAGGCTATTGAATCAAAACATTTTTTGCGTTTAGAATTATAAACATTCTTCATGTTTTTTCTCAGGTACTTGAATTAGGCAAACAAACACCTTAAGTGGTTAAGGAGACAATTTCTTTACAAGTTTGGTTATGGAAATACCAACAATTTCAATGACTCAGTTCCAGTGAGAGACATTTCACCTATTGAGTGACCTCCATCATAGTGAATTGGCAATGTATCTTTGCTTTTATCTCCATTAAATTAATTATCTTGTTGGTTGGATTGCTCATGAAATGGGCTTTCTTTGGCCTTTGTTGACTTTGCATCTTTAAGATAGTACTTAGCATCAACGAAATGTGATTTAGCCTCAGTGAAAGGTTTATCATCACCAAGTACTCTTTTTACCATACTCTCTCAAAAATACTTGAAGCGCTCGTGCCAAGTAGAAGGAACTACTCCATTTTCATGTAGCCAAGGGTGACCAAGGAGCATGTTATATGATATTTTTGCATCTATGACATGAAATAGTGTAGTTGATGCCATATCATACATCAACACCTTCAACCTTATGATGTTGAGATCCATTTGTCCTCCTTGATTGAAACCTTGGATCATCAAGCAGCTCTTTGCAAGTTCATCAATAGAAACTCCCAACTCTTTTATTGTACACAAGGGCAAGATATTGACTGTAGAGCCTCCATCAATCAATATCCTATTTACTTTTTGCTTGCGAGTATAGCCAGTTACGAATAATGGCTTATTATGGAGTTTGGAACCAAGTAGCAGTTCCTCATCAGTGAAGGTCGTTGCTGAGCCACAATCATTAATGAGAGTATGAACCCTAATCCCAGATAGACAAACTTCATAGAGGAAACATTTTGCTCACTTGTCATGTTACATGTAATATCATCGACATGATCAAGTCTTCGACCACCATTCCACCTAAGCACATTCTCCATTATGACATCAAAGGATCCAAATGCAATGGTGACAAGATTGGTAGCCACATTATCTTCTCAAGTGCGATCTTCCTTGATGAGCCAACTGCATGACTTTGTCTTCGAATATAAAACAATCGTGAATTGGATGCCCCACCAAATGATGGTATTTGTAATTTTGGATTATCAATTCACCCAGCCTTTTCAGGTCACTTCATTTCAGGTAATTCAATGAGGTTCGCATTGATCAAGTCATCGAATATCCCAGAGACATCAGAATCTAGAAAAGGGTATTGCTTTGCTTGCATCTCTTTTAAAGTCAACTTTCTTTGCCTCATTTCTTAAGAGATGTCTTTCTTTTCACCACTTTTATTATTTGCATTTTCTCTTAATTTGATAGGCGTTGTATTGACTGTCATGGATTATTTGCTTGGAGCTTTGGAAAAAATTGCCTCTTTCTTGGCATCTTGCTATTCTTTAGACTTCTAGTTCTTGGATGGATGCCCTTCAACTGCAATTGCAGCAATACTCAGCTCCATATCATGGGCTGAGTAGCCAATTCTTCAAATATCTTAGTTTGGATTCCTTGAAGGATGTATCAAAGGCTCCAATGCATTCCTTGAATGCACATCTTAATAGCTGAAGCCTCTGACAATCGATCTTTATAGTTAAGGCTTAGATTTCTCCAACGAATAATATAGTCAATGACAAGCTCTTTCATTGGAGTGAATTTATGAGTTCAATTATGCTAATTGTTTGTCAAGTACTATAGAATCAATTAAGAAACTCTTGTTCCAATTGCTTCCAACTATCAATTGAGTTTGCCTCCAAATCAGTGTACCAATCAAACATATTTTCTTTTAGTGATTGACAAATTGCTTGACTAGGTAGTCTTCATATGTTCCAACATATTACACGTCTCAATGAAATGAGCCACGTGTTGCTTTAGGTTGACTTTGCCATCGAATTGTTGAAATTTTAGGGGTTGGTAGCCAACTGGCATCCTTAAATTATCAATCCTTTAGTGTATGGCTTGGTATAAGTCAAAGATGATTTAGAACTTCTATCGAACTTATCTTTGATAGTCCCCATAATAAATTCCTTTAGTTGGTCAGCATGAATCAACCTCAAATGAAACTTGCAACTTTTTTAAAGACTTCTCTCTTTCACTTGGTTGTTACTTCATGGACGTCTCAGCTTTGTCATAAGCTTCAACTTGTTTTCCCATGAGGCGACTAGTATCAGCATTGTCCATTTTGTTAATCAGCTTTGTAATTTGAGAGTCTTGTTCTTGAACATGTTTCGTGAGCCCCTCACTAGCCTTTGTTAAACTTGCAATTTGCTCCTCTAAAGTTATATCATTTATCACCATGACGGACACTGTTCAAAGTAAATGAGTAACTTGATGTTGAGCGAGGAGTGAATGATGCAGTTAATCCTTCAAGTCCCCATCATCTTCATTGGTGTCGGTAGGATGTGGTAAGTCCTCAGCAATTTCGAGCAAATGAATCATCTCAAAAGATGCTTACAATCTTTTGGACATACTTCTTGTGATGACACCAAGACTTTCACTTGTAGCATTTGAATAATTTGAAGTAGCAACCTTCACTATTGTGATTTTGCGAGCAGCCATTATGATTCTTCAAAACTTTTGATATAGAGAAGAGATAAGAAGTAGAGATTATCCCACTGGGCATACAAAAATTTGTAATACAAATTTCATTGTTTGCAAAAATTACAAATAAGAAAAATAGTACAAATTGGATTTTAATGTATCAAAAGAATTAAATGGTTACAATCTCTAACTAATTCCTCTGATTCTTCTCTTTAACACAATATCTTTTGGATTTGAAATTTGGGAGGTAGAATTGTTGATTTGATCTCCTCAAAATTGATTTCGTCCTTCAATAATATTAATTCGAGGGTTTAACACCTTGATTTCAAATTAAACATTATAACTTCAAGAACGTTGACTTGTTAAATTTGGTAACTTATTGATGAAAGTGACCTTTTGATATCCTCTTGTGGATTGGATTTCTAATAACATTAATTCAAGAGTTTAACAATTTAATCTTAACAACTTAATCTTAAATTGAACGTTATCGCTTGAGTAGACTTCACGATAAACACCTTGACTTTTGCTTGAACACCGTAGATCTCCTTAAACTTAATCTACTTGAGCTAAGAGAATTCCTCTAATACCCTTCTTGCTTGGATTTCTTCTTCTTCTCAACTTGTGTTTAACTTTTTGGAGATGACCCCTATTTATATTGTAGGATGAGGACCCTTGCCATCTTTACTTGAAGAAGTGACATGATTTGATTGGTCCTTCATGATTTGATGGGCATTTACTGCCTTAATCACAAGATGTGATTTGAATTACGAAAATATTGGTATTTATTTCCATAATTTCCAAGATATAATCTTGATTAACAAGAATTAAGATTTGACACTTTGCGATATTTGATTGGCCGAAAATCTAAAATATCAATTAATTTACTATTTACTTTAGGAATTAAACTTGAGTATATTCCCAAAACATAAAGAAAATATAAAATTGATATTTAATATATTATTTTACACGTATCATCATTTAATTGGCCATAAATTTAATTTGTCTACACTTCTCTTTATCATATGCATCTGTCCTTGAAGGTTGGATCCTCAATTTTTGGACTAAAATTTAAAGGCATCCACATTTAAAACCTGGAGGTCAGATCCCTGAGCCTTTAGTTAAGGTATTCACTTTTAGTTATTGAAGGTCGGACTTTCGAACCTTTGATTTGTTTAAGGTATTTGCCTATAGTTGTTGAATGTCAAACTCTTGATCTCTTTAATTTTTGGGCGTCTGCCCTTGAAGGTCGTGTTCTTGATCCTGCATTTTTTATCAAGGCATTAGTGTTTCAATATTGGAGGTTGGATTCCCATAGCTATGATTCATTTAAGGTATTTACCTTCGAGTATTGGAGGTTGGAAGCTATCCATATATTTGGGCATCGCCCTTTAAGGTTGGATCCTCGAGCCTTCAATTAGTTTAAGGCATTCGTCTTTGGTTGTTAAAGGTAAGATTCTCAAGCATCCAATTTGCTTAAGGCATTCATTCGCCTTTGGTTGCTGGAAATCAAGATAGTTTACACTCATGTTAGAGTTGGGTTAAGTTCAAAACCTACTGAGTTATCAATGGGGCAAGCATAACTGGAGTAATCTGTAAGGATTGTGAACATGCTAGCACAACAGTTAGTCCCCTACTTCATCTAATCTAGAGTATTTAGTCCCTCTTACTTTATCTAAGCTAGATATTTAGCATAGAAAGAGTAAGAGTATCCATTTATACAACTTGGAGATTCGATCCTTGAGCCTCATCTTCATCATGGGCATCTACTCTCAGAGGTTGGATCCCCATTTCTATGATAAAAATTTAGAGACATCCATCTTTAAAGAGGTTGAATTCCCGAATTCTCCTAACATAGGTATTCGCCTTTCATAAATACCAAGGCATCTACCTTATTAAATAGCGAAGGTCGGATTCCAAAATTCTTCAATCAAAGACTTTTGCTCGTCAAAGTTTTCGGTGGTTGCTAACCAAAATCTTTTATCATAGGTTTTTGCCCATCCAAGTTAGAAGGTCGGCTAATCGAGGTCTCCCATTAGAACCTTTCACCTATAAAGTTTTAGAAGATTGGCTGACCGAACTCTCCTATTTGAGATTTTTGCCTGTCAAAATTTAGAAGGTCGACTGGCCAAGCTCTTCCATCGGAGGCTTTCACTTGTTAGAGTTTTAGGAGGTCAGGTGATCAAACTCTCCCATTAGAGGCTTTCGACCTTCAAAATTTTAAAAAATCAGTTGACCGAGCTCTCCATTACAAGATTTCATCTGTTAAAATTTTAGCAAATTGGTTAACGGGGCTCTTCTTTTAGTTCTTTCAGAAGTCCGGCCCATAATAGGCTCATTAAACATAGTACGATATTCCGTATAAGATCTATTTCATATTATAACAACAAATTTTGGTTTTTTAGTGGAGGCTAGCCAGAAAATTTCTGCAGCCAAGGCTTCACTAGAAGCGAGCAGGGCTTCTCATCAGATGGTGATTGATGATCTTCACGCCACTAGAGTTGAACGATGAGATGCATTGAAGAAATAATTCAACCTCATATACTGATGGCATGCTCAACAACCCAATTTCCTGGAAAGTTTTAAATTCTTTTAATCTCATTGACCGAAAATACTTGGATTCTTGGATAGCAAATGGCATAAAATATTTTAGTTCTTGAATAGCAAAGATCAAAATATCTTTTATTTTTGGATCGTAGTTTCAATCTTCATATTCGAAACTCTAAGAACCTTTGCTATCTTAAAAAAAATTCTCATAATTCAATAAGTTCAGAAGGGGTAGGTATACATATTCTTATAGAAAGAGAGAATATATGCATAATTCTCGTTTATAGGATTTTTGAGAATAAATTGATACCTGTTTTCCATTTTCAAGATTTATCTTTTCCTCATATCTTATTTTAAATTTTCCCAAGACATTGCTAATTTTAAGTGAAAAAAATTAACATTAAATAAATTTATATTTTGTATGTGATTTTTACTGTGAATTTTTAGTAGTATTACGAATTCAATTCCACAAATCTATAATTTTTCTTATAATTAGCAAAATAATAGAGCCTTAGGAGGGACACCCCTCCATGGTCCATCTAACACTCAAGACAGAAATTACTCTAAAGAGTCCATATTTGTATTTAAGATTATTATATTTTATCTAGCTTAACTCATTCACAATTAAATCAATTCAACTCAACACAAATAAATCCAATTACAAAGGCTGATTTTGACCTTATCACATTAAATCAATCAATATTAAAGCAAAACAAATAAATTAAAGTCTACTTACAATGTTCAAATTGGCCAGACTTGTTGATTACTTTGTGTTTAATCAACTCTCCAAAATTTAGTTAGTATTTTAATTTTATTATGTGAAATTAGGAAAACAAATTTGACACGCCTCTTTCGCCTTGAAAAAAATGTGAATGAAAGTTATATGTAAGTCACTGAAAGCAACTAAGCTCATAAACCAATTTTTCTTTAAAGGATGTGTGGATGAACTCTTTTTTCAAGGAAATGTAAAACATCAATATATTTTTCTTTTCTACCAACATAGCCATTCTTTATGAAATTTAATAATTTATAAATTAGAAAATTTTATTTAAGCTGGAAATTTTTTCATTAATAATGTTTTATAGTTGTATAACATTAAGAGGAAACATAAAATGCTTATTTGTAGGACTTAGTTTGTAATTCATCATATGTAGAGCTACTTAACTTTATTTCAAGAGGGGCATAGTTGGAAATCAACTCAAGTATTGATTTATATTTAGAAACAAGACAATCATAATGGGATAAACAGAAAAAGAAATCAAGACATTTTTGCAAGAGGGAGTATACTATATGGAACACCCTTTTCATTTTAAAAATTAATATTATATAATTATTTCATATAAAAAATTTCTTTGTTAAATATTTTTATTATTTAGTTAAAGTCCACAAATCAATTTGCAGTTGCCATGCTAATTTTCTGTGTGGCTCATAGACAAAAGAATCCCTCAATAGCAACACTATAAATTTTAACTCTAATTTCATCGATGCAGTAATACCTCGAGCCTATGATTCATGAACTGGAAAATAAAATGGACTATAGGTTATTTTATGTCATATCAAATCATTAGAGACATTGGATTATCCCAGCGAAAATTTAATGACACTAAAGTGAGACCAATTCAAGGAAACAATAGAGAACAAGTAGCTAGGAATTCTCTTAATAATGAAATATGTTACATACCTTTTTAGATTGGTGAATGGGGTTATTTATAGGGTTCATTGTTGGTTGGATGGTATCTAAAAAAGATTGTAATTTCACCTGAAGTAAGGTATGTACGAAAATAATCTCCTTAAGATAGAGGTATCCCCTATACGGTACTATAGGACGTTGGATGTTTGTTTCCCAAGATACAATACTTTTTTATTAAATTAGTACACCACTATACTAATTTTATTGGAGAACCAAAAACTCTATTATATACTTCTCAAAATGATTAAGAATACTAAAATATTAGAATATATTTTAGTAGGAGGAAGAAGAGATAAATCAATTAAATCTAAATTGATTTGGTGTGGATTGAAATAAATGAGGGAGGTCCTATTTATAGAATTTCATGTGACCCTTCATGATTAGTTGTGTCTTTTGGTTCGGATCAATCTGGGCTATTAGATTGTATCTCTTGATATCTAGTTGCTATTTAATGGTTCAGATTGCATCTCTACGTGAAGGTCCACAATCTTACCACACACCTTTGCAATCACCTGTGTGTATGGTCACATCCAGTCATACTCAATCGAATGGTATCATGTTATGCGGGTGCCACTTGGACTAATCTATCACATCACCACCATGTTGAGCTACTCTGCCACATCATCGAGCTATAACTGAGCCACTTCACTACAAGTCGGTTCAATTTCTGAAAAATTTAAGGCTCCTCAGCGCTTTGCAACCAATATGACATACGTGCGCATGTGGACCTAGCAGTGCTTTACACTAGCCTTGTAGCTCCTTCAGCTAGCTAAAGCTAGCCAAAAGTTTACTAAGTCCACTAGGGTGCACCATAAGGAGAGCTACATTTTTTACTCTCCTCTTGTATTAAAATTCTATATATGCAAGTTAAACTTACTTTATTTTTCTAATGTGAGATGTACTCCCATATTAAAGGACAGACCTTTTAAAACTTAAAGACTTTTTCCATTCACACCAAGCTTTTAATGTGGGATACTTCCCACATTCCAACAATCCCCCACATGAATGGAAAAAGTCAACATGAATCAAGGAACATAAAGAAGAATACTATCTGAAAGATAGTGCATCGAGATAGATAACTTTCGCTTTGAACCTTACCTAGTAAAAGCCTATTAGAATCACTTGGTTAATCAGTGAACTCTAAGTTTTAAACTGTGAGCTGTTATTGCAAGCTCAGTTAATAGACTCCTCACACTCTCTTAGCGAGTTCAATTCTCTATTATGTTTATTATTTTGGTCATGAACTTTCTTAGATTTTGCAAGTGTTTTAAAGAATTCACCTATCAAAATTCTTGTAGAACCGGTCATGTTCACACTCACATAGGTGATGTCCTATAAAAAATATCCTACTGTACTCCACTTGTATTTTACAAGATATAGACATCTTTAAAAATAATGCTTATACTTAACTATTTTGTAGGTAGCACTTATTAGCATCCTAGAAATATGAAGGAAATAAATTCCTAAGTGCTTTCAATTGAGTCATTCATAACTTAGTTTTCCTATTAAACCTAGTATGTGGGATCTCTAGTCGCTAGGTTAGGTTTCCATTAAGATGACTTATTTATTCTTTTAGGCTTTAAACCTATTTTTTCATGACACCATTAAATTTTTCATGCCATTATTTAGGGGCTTGTCTCATCCCATAAAGAGATTTGATAAATCTACACACTTTATATTTTTGTTCTTTTACTTTGAAGCCATTAGGTTGCTCTATGTAAATTTTTTCTTCCAGACCACTATTTAAGAATGCAGTTTTTACATCCATTTGACGTATGTTCAAATCACACAAGGATGTTATGGCTATTAAGATCCAGATTAACATAATCCTTGAATAAGTGTTAAAATAGCCCACACCTTCTTTTTGACGATATCCCTTCCTATTTATCAATTGAATCATTTTTCTTTAACTTTTTCTTAAAAATCCATTTACATCTATTTGGTTTAATTCTTGAAGAAAGATCAACCAATTGCCAGGTTTTATTACCTAGAATGAATTCTATTTCATTATCTATAGCTTGCTTCCAGAATGGAGCTTCTAGACTAGCCATAGCCTCATTAAAGGATTGAGGTTCATTCTCAATCATATTTGTCATAAAATCTAGACCAAAAGATTTAGCTACTTTACCTCTTTTACTCATTCTAGATTTAGATTCTATATCATTCTTAAACACAGTTTCATGTGTTCTCTTTTGAGTATTCTTTTGAATATTTCCTTTAGAGGGGAACATATTTTCAAAAAATTCAACATCTCTAGATTCAATGATTATGTTCACATGAATCCTACTTATATTAGATTTATGTACCAAAAATCTATATGCATTACTTTTCATTGCATATCCAACAAAAGTGCAATCAACAGTTTTAGGACATAACTTGATTTTTTTAGGAGATAGTATAGCTACTTTAGCTAGTTAACCCCATACTTTCAAGTATTTGTAGGAAGCTATTCTACCTTTCCACATTTCTTAAGTTATTAATCTAATTTTATTGTGAGGAACTCTATTTAAAATAAAGTTAGTTGTAAGAACAACTTTCCCCACAAGTTTTGAGATAATTTAGAACTAATAAGCATAGCATTAACCATGTCTTTAAAAGTTCTATTCTTTCTCTCAGCAGTTCCTTCTGTTGAGGTATATATGGAGCTGTAGTTTGGTGAATAGTTTCAAATTTAACACATAACTCACCAGAAGAAGATGAATCATATTATCCATCTCTGTTGAATCTTAATACTATAATCGTCCCACCAAGTTGATTTTCAACTTCATTTTTATATGTGACGAAAGTGTCCAAAGCCTTATCTTTACTACTTAGTAAATATATATAGCAATATCTAGTGTGATCATCAATAAAGGTAATAAAATACTTTTTAAAACATCAGCTTTGAACTAATTTTAAATCACATATATTACTATGTATCAAGTTTAGAGGTTTACTACATCTTTCAGCTGAACTACATGGCTTCTTAGCAAACTTAGCTTCAACATAAATTTCACATTTGTGTTTATTATTAGCGTCAAGTTTAAGTATAAGGCCTAAACCTGCCAGCTTTCTTAGAGAAGCTCGATTAACATGACCTACTCTATAGTGTCATAAAGAAAAAGACTCAAGCAAGTAAACAAAAGATAAACTTTTATTGCTTGCAAAAGTTTTGAGTACATGCATTATATTTATCTTAAATAGCCCTTTGACTACATATCTCTTTCCCACAAATTGACCATTTTTTGTCAGTACAAATTTTTCGCATTCAAATACTAGTCTAAACCCACTTTTGACAAGTAATGAACCATATATCAAATTCTTTTAGATATCTGGATCATGTAGTATGTCAATTAAGGTCAGCTCCTTGCCTGATGTCATCTTCAGTACCACTTTGCCCAATTCGACTATGCTAGAAGTTGATGACTTCCCATGAACAACTTTCTTCCATTGATCGAAATGTATGTTGCTACAACTTTAAGGTTGCAAACACAAGTGTAGGTTGTTTTATGTAATAAATTTCTCATGACTCCAAGGTCAATCCACAAGGAAGATGCTTGAAGAATTCAGAATTATAATTCTAAAAGAAAATAGGATTTATGCGATTCAAAATATATGAAAAATTAATGTATGTTGTAACTAAATAAAAAATTAAAGTAATAGAAGTACTGAGGATTATGGATCCACTCTTGAGTTTTGGATAGAGAAACGGTTATTTATTCTTTTTACCTCTCTTAATTGCCACAACTGGAATCCATACATAATGAAGGTTCTAAAGGAAAGATAGTATCAAATAGCTCATGCAATAAGGTAATCATGATATTGCCTTACTATTTGCAAATTATCTCTTAACGCCAATACTTATTTATGGGATCAAGCATTTATGCACACATTTGTCAACAACAAATCAAGGTTTCACATTATCAATCGGTGGTGTAAAACCGTATAATAAGTTAAATGAACCTAAGTATTTGTTGTACCATTGGAGATACATAAATCAAGAACCACTACAAAACAAGTAGGGTTTAGGTCAAAACTCAAAATAATAATACAACATACTTAAATATTTTATACCCTTACAACTATTCCCCTTCCTCCATTAAGAGGTGCACCCTTTTTTCTTAACAAAATGAAATTTAAAAAGACATAATAAAAGTAAAAAAGACTAAAAATAGAAGAAAAACTAGAGAATGCATTTTTATTACTACTAGAAAACTTACATTACTAGAAAACATACATTACTACTAGAAAATTTAGCCTAAACAAACCCTTTACCCCCCCTCCCCCCATTTCTTACAAACTTGATGCATGGCCTATTTATAGTACTTGAAGTATGTTAGTGGCCAAACAAATAATGGAGGAGTTAATCAAGTGGTATGCTAGTTGTCAAGAGTTGGTAAGTTGTTACACCAAGTCCTCCAAATTCTCACCTACCAGATTTAATTACATTTTTAGGTCCGATAAATCCAGATTTTGATGATAAGTATATAACAAAAGTTGTAGATCTTTTGGTGTGGATATATTTTCATATATCATTTGTCAAATTTGTCTGTCAGATGAGGGTGATATGGTCAATCCAAGAGCCATCTTTTAATAACAATGGCACATTACAGCCTATGTCTTTACTATTTTGACACATTTTCTTACCATTTTATCTTTAGAAAACTTGCTTATTTACCTATTGTGTATGACATATCCAAATTGCAGCCTAAAATCAATTTGGGCTTAAGAGATATAACCCAATTGGTTAAATAAGTCAATACTAGGCTAAAATTTGATCCGAATTTTTGGTGATTCATTTTGTACAACCACTTGGATAAATATTCTTCTATAATCAAGACTGAACTAGGCTAAGCTTCTAACAAAAAAGTTGTAGTTATATCTCTTATCTTTCAAATGAAGTAAGATTCAGGTCCATAGGGCTTTTGACCATAAAGTTATACTCAAAATACAAAAAATGCACAAGTCTGAAAATATGCTTCTTTTCATCTTTTTATATAAATTGATTCCCTAACACAAAATATTTATATATCAATAATATTAACAAGAATAAAGACAGAAAAGTATAAAGGATTTGATACAAAAATTTGTCCAAATATGCACTTATCAAATTCTTCCACACTTAACTTTTGCTTGTCCTCGAGTAAGCCTGAAACAAACCTAAACTAATCCACTTTCGTAGGAAATTATGATTTCATTTAGCATATGCAACAAGCCTTTAAACCCCTAGATGGCCCATACAGGATGAGTTATAGTCTCGTGAGGGTTTCCAGCAGTGATACCCACAAACACCTATGATAACTATCTTTCAATTATTATTCTCACAAAGCAACAATGTAATTTAAAAGTCAATACATTTCCACAATAAGCATACTCAAGTGTGTGTGTGGATAGTTAATGTCAACAGTGAAGAAACTATGCATGCTTCAAACAAGTGAATTCTCATATAACCTTATAAAAACCATCACCCAATCACTAATGAAAAAGTTAAATATCATTGGCTATTCCTTCGGTGCAAATCTCCACTACACTAAAGGCACCACACAAAATCAAAAGGTTTTCAACAAAGGTTTTAATGGGGCCAAAAGGGTAGTGATATGGTTAAGAAATAAAAGGATAGAATGCAACAAAGGTTCTAAAAATTTCATAAAATTAGAGACATAGAATTTTTTCGGTGAAGAATTCTCAAACTCCATGAATTTCGACACTTGGGTCTATTATTAATGAATTGGACCCATCTTTGTCTTTGTTTTTCATCTTGCAACATCCCATTTTTAGTTGCAACTCGTAATTTTTTAGCACTTTGCAATTTTTTTCTTTTTTTTTAGAGAAACTCCTCCATACTTATCTTTTACTCCAACCTAAATTTCTTTTGCAAGTTCACCCTATCAATGGAATGTCTCTTAAACATTATTTTTAGAACAAAGGTTGGATATTAGTGTATTTAAGTTAGGTAAAAAGATATGGTTACAAAAAAATATTTATTTATTGAAAGGCTCAAAATGGCTCACTAGGGGATGTTCTCTTGAAACATCACATGGGGATCAAGCTGATTTGGCAATGGTTCTAGAAAGACTAATGCCTTAATCATTTTTCAAGTAGTGCACTATCAGTCATTCGGCTCCACAGACCAAAATAAAAAGTTCTAATACTCAACCTCTACATGTTGAAGATCCAAGAGATGATTAGAGTGAGGGCATGAGAACTTCCTATTTTGACATGATTGTCTTCGTACTGAATAACATAACTATTTGTGCAAAAAAACAATTTGAGTATAATTATCGTAAAAATATATTAACCAAATAACAACATCAAAGTCCAAAACAATACGCATCATCAATCAAACGACATTATTCATGCTTAATTTTAATCACTGAAGTTCGAAAAACCTCTACGACTCAAAAAAATTAAAAAAATGGTAATCACAAACTTTTGTTAAAAACTTCACAAACTTGCTATGTTATGCAAAAAATAGGGATGTGTCTCAAGAGTGTTACAATCACCCTTTACTCTACCATCATTTTTTCATGATTTCAACGCACCCATAAGAAAATACGCTTGATTATTTTTTAAAATAAAATACTAGAAAAACACACATTGAACACGCAAGTTATGATATCAACTATCCCTCCCCCAACCTAATCGAGATATTGTTCCCAATATAAAAAATAGATAGAAAAATAGAGTTTAAAAGATATCACCTAAAGTGTGGTTAAAAAAAATAAAGCTAAAACAACACAAAACACACACTATTATATGAAACTATTAACAATAAGTATCACAGACTAAGAGTCATTCAATTTATGTTTTCAGCCATTGTTCCTGTTTGACCAATCTACATGGGCCAAGGCCGGATTAGGTTCTGGCACATATGCTAGAAGTTGATCAATCAGCTGGTCAGGTGTCGGAGCAGAAATGAGGATTCTTCTCGCAGACAGTGAAATAAAATCTTTTTTCACAGCATGATCTACAAAAGATAGCAAACCATCATAAAAACCATTAACATTAAGAATACCTATAGGGTTTTGGTGAATGTTGAGTTGTGCCCAAGAGATAACTTGGAATAATTCCTCCAGTGTACCAAAATTGCAAGGTAGAATGATGAATGCATCCGCATTGTTTAACATGTTAGGCATTTTGTACTAAATATGTGACACTTTTAGCTCATCTCGATGGTCATACCTGTGATATTCTGTACTGTTAAAGATTTTGGGATAACTCACAGAACTGACTCCTCCTATATAAGCAGAAATAGCAACACTCTCTATTAACCCCGAACTACCTCCCCTATACACTAAATGAATTTTTCTTTCTGCTAAAGTTCTACCAAGGTTATTGGTTGCCCCTATAAACTCACCATTTTTTTTAAATTGGATCCACAAAAGACATAAATGTAGTTGAATTTGCGAGTCGAAGAAACTTCCATTTTTTATTTTTATTATTTTTTTCTTTTTGAAAATAAGTTGTGTAAAAATAGAGTGAGTATGGTGCTATTTATTGAGATGTGAAGAGGGAATACATTTATTACACGTCTTTTTTTTTATCTGAAAAATTGAAAATAAGGACACAAAATTTAAAAATTACCTACTTACACGTGAATGTACATGTAGTTGTGATTGTGACTCACATCTTCCTCTGGTTTTACGTTCAGTAATGGCTTAAACGCCCTCTATGGGTCGAGGATATGCTTCTCATCTAATTTTCTTATAAACTGACAAATAGGGTCTTTTAATGTCAGATTCTCAAAACTGTAAATCTCATATTCATTTCGAAGGTGATCTCATAAATCAAGAATTGCACGTTGTACCAATCTACATGAATGCATCTCAAGAGTCAATATAATGTGATCTAAAGACTCCTTACTCAATCCATCCACAATGAATTTAAGTTTATCTTCTTGATTTTTAGAGACTATTCCTAAAGAACGACACATTGGGTTGCAAGTCTATCTAGCATAATTGTGACAAACTTTTATTTTTTTTGCCCTTCGTTTTTTGAATATGTGTTTTTACCAAAATCAGGCATGTATCTAGTAAACAAATCTGAAAACTCATGTGAAGACTCAGCTACTCTTACCTTTACTTCAATTATTCATCGCATGTCCTTCAGGATGCCTTTGTGTATAAGCATCCTCAATCTTTCAATCCTGATTATATAAATTTTTAAAATTACATTTTTAGGAAGAAGAGGAAATCATTTCTTGAGAGTTAGAAGAATGTCACTCATTTTGAAAAGAACAAGAAAAGAGAAAGAAAAAAGCAAAGAAAATTTGTATAGAGATTTCAGTTGTTTGGGAAACTAACAAGTCCGACTTTAATAGCCACGAAGTACCGTTATCCGTCTCTTAACTGGGAAAAAAATAAAGAAAAGAAAGCCTTCAAAATAAATATAGTCGGAGAAAATAAGTGTATATATATATACAACTCTAATCATAACAATGGTTAGAAAGAAAAACAAATTCCTCTTGTGAAAATTGATTTTCTAGAAATGGTTTAACTCTTTATCCATTTACTTTGAATATGTTACCATTTTTAGGATTCTCAATATCAATCGCTCCATAAGAATATATTTTTTTTACAACAAAAGGATCACTCCACCTTGATCTCAATTTTCCAGGAAACAAATGCAATCAAGAATTATAAAGCAAAACCTTTTGACCAACCTCAAATATTTTTCTTGAAATTTTATTATCATGAAAATCTTTGATTCTTGCTTATAAATTTTAGAGTTCTTATATGCATCATTTTTCAATTTTTGAAGTTCATTTATTTGCAATTTACGCAATTTTGAAACTTTATAAAGTTGAAGTTAAATATTTTGATTGTCCAATAAGCTTTATGTTCAAGTTCAACAAGTAAATGACAAGATTTTCCATAAACTATCCTATAAGGAGACATGCCCAGTGATATTTTGAAAGCAGTTCTATATGCCCAAAGTATATCGGTAAGTCTAAGAGACTAATCTTTTTAACTTAGTTTAACTATCTTTTCCAAAATTTGTTTTATCTCAATATTTGCAAGTTCAACTTATCCATTTGTCTTAGCATGATAAGGGGTTACAACTTTATGTATGATTCCATATTTCCTCATTAAAGTTTCAAAAACTTTGTTACAAAAATATTTGCCCCCATCACTGATAATGGATCGAGGAATTCTAAATCGATTTAAAATATTTTCTTTCAAAAAATTTATCACTATTTTGTGATCATTGTTTTGACAAGGAATTGCCTTGATCTATTTTGAAACATAATCTGTGGCAACCAATATGTAAAGAAAACGAAAGGATAATGGAAATGGTCCTATAAAATCAATACCCCAACAGTCAAAGATTTCAATCACTAGAATAGGGTGTAGGGGCATCATATTTCGCTTTGAAAAGGACTCTAACTTTTGACAATTTTTACAACTTTTGCAGAAAATGTAAGTGTCTTTGAAAAGAGTCGGCTAATAAAATCCACATTGCAAGATTTTTGTAGTGTTTTTTTTTGCTAAAAAGTAACCACCACATGCTTTTGAATGATAAGATTTGACAATATTACCTATCTCATTGTGAGGCACACATTTTCGAAAGATTTGATCAGGATAGTATTTGAGTAGGTATGGATCATCATAATAAAAGTTTTTCACCTCAGTCAAAAATTTCTTTTTGTCTTGAGAGTTCCAATGCGATGACATCTTTTCTGTCACAAGAAAATTAACAATGTCAGCAAATCAAGGTAAAATAGAAACATTAAATAGTTGTTCATCAAAGAAAGTGTCATTAATGGATGTGATTTGAAATGAGTTATCACAAACAAGTCTCGATAAATGATTAGCCACCACATTATTTACTCTCTTCTTATCTCGAATCGTAATATTAAATTCTTGGAGTAAAAGAATTCACCTAATCAGTCTTGGTTTGACATCTTTTTTTGACAAAAGATATTTCAAAGCTACATAATAACTGAAACAACAAGTGGTAAGCCAACAAGATAAGATCTAAATTTGTCCAATACAAAAACTACAGTAAGTAATTCTTTTTTAATTATTGAATAATTCAATTGAGCACTATTTAAAGTTTTACTTGCATAGTAAATAACATATGGTTTCTTATCTTTTCTTTGTCCCAAGACAGCTCCAACAGCATAATCACTAGCATCACACAATATTTCAAAAGGTAAAGTCCAATCTGGATGATGCACGATTAGAGCAGATGTAAGCATGCTTTTAAGCTTAATAAAAGCATTTTCATAATTTTCAGTCCATTCAAAAATAGTATCTTTTATTAGAAGATTACACAAAGGTTTAGATATTATACTAAAAATTTTGATAAATCTTCTATAAAAACTAGCATGTCCTAAAAATGATCTTACCTCCTTCACAGTCTTTGGTGTTGGCAAATTGGTAATTAACTCAATTTTAGATTTGTCAACCTCAATACCTTTTGATGAAATAATGTGTCCAAGGACAATACCAGTTGTTACTATGAAATGACATTTCTCCAAATTGAGCACAAGATTCTTTTCTTCACACCTGATCAAACTTTTTCTGAATTAGATGGACAATCGTGAAATGAATTATCAAAAATAGAAAAATCATCCATGAAGACTTCAAGTAAACGTTCAACGATGTCACTAAAAATACTAAGCATGCATCGTTGGAATGTAGCTGGTGCATTACATAATCCAAAGGCATCCTTCGATATGAAAAAGTACCCAAATGACATGTAAAAGTTATTTTCTCTTGACCTTCAAGTGCAATTGTAATTTGATTATACCCAAAATATCCATCTAAAAAGCAATAAAATTCATGTCCCACAACTCTTTCTAAAATTTAATACATGAAAGGTAATGGAAAATGATCTTTTCTAGTAACTGGGTTGAGTTTCCTATAGTCAATGCACATTCATCAACCAGTAATAATATTAGTTGGAATTGATTCATCATTCTCATTCTTGACTACAGTAACTCCAGATTTCTTAGGTACAACTTGAGTAGGACTTACCCATTTGTTATCAGAAATAGGATAAATGATTCAATTATCTAATAATTTAATAACTTCATTTCTCACTACTTATTTCATATTAGGATTTAGCCTTCGTTGCATTTCTCTAGAAGGTTTAGCATTTTCCTCTAGATAGATGTTATGTGTGCAAATTAAAGAATTAATACCTTTAATATCAGCAATGGTCCATTCTAAAGCATTCTTATGCATTTTTAGAGTTTCGATCAACTTACCTTCTTAAGATAAATTAAGTTTAGAAGAAATTATTACTGGAAAAGTCTCATTCTCACCCAAAAAGTGTATTTCAAATTAACTGGCAAAGGTTTTAACTCAATCACGAGAGCTTTACTACTTGATGGAATATATTTGACTATTGATGATTAAATTTTTTCAAACCTTGGCTTCCAAAATTGATTTTCTTGTACCTGCGAAAATTTAGAGAGAGTATTAGCATGTGCCTTTTTTCAAATACTTTCACTTTTAAAACAAGTTTCCAAAGAATCTGAAGAATTAGTAGTAGTAAAGTATTCATGAACAAGTTACTCGATTGAATCCACTTCCTGTACTTCGACATCTTCTGCAGGTTGCTTACAAACATTAAACACATTTAGTTCCAAAGTTATATTTCCAAATAATAACTTCAAAATACCATTCATACAATTGATCAAAGCATTTGAGGTTGCAAGAAAAGGACGACCCAAAATGATAGGAATTTGTGTATAT
>CM033114.1:16284401-16331249 GCA_019321725.1 Paulownia fortunei
CGGCATTGATGGCCAATGGGCGCAATGGCTATCTATTCTTTGTACCCAATTGTTTCTCTAGCTGCTGGTGCAGGTTGTATAAAAGAAGGAAAGGCCATTGTGGTGGTCTTTGATTATTCCGTTCTTTACCTTCAAACAGAGACGAGAGTTAACTGAAATAAGGAAGAGAAGAAAAGAGAAGAATGCTCGAGGAAAAGGGCTGAAGTGAAAGGGGGAGAACAGAAAAACAGAAATTATGAGGGGAGGAAGAAGGGGGGAAGGATTTACTATTATGGCATGGAGCGAAAGAGCGAATAGATAAAAACATGCCATTTCTTCCCAATTGATTTTCTTATAGAAATTCCCACCAGAAATTGTTTGGGGGTGCAATCTGCCAGTTACCCACACTTTAATTTTGAAAATTCAAAAACATTACAAACTCATGATTTTCATTTACATTAACGATCCAACACTTAGGGGATGATAAGTATGAAGCAATTGAATTAGACAGAAATGATATTATTTTAGAAATGAAATGATAATAAAAAATGAATGATATGAGTATAATATCTTTATATGTTTGATATGTATAAAAAATGAAAAAGAAATAAAATCATCATTCCTTATTTAATTATAATCCCAATTAATAATTAAAAATAAATAATAAAATTAAAATAATATTATTTTTAATTATCCTTTAGAAGAAAACTTTTAAAATAAAATTATTAATCAATACATTAGGTGTAAATGAGTTTGTTATGGTATCAGTCAGTATTAAAATACATAATTTATTTTATAAAAAGAATAAAAACCCAACAAATAAAATCATTATACATCCTCATTTTAAGTAGCTTATGATTTTTTGTATTGGTTTAGTTTTATCAGGGTCTAGTGATGGGTTCGGGTAGAACCTAGATGCATTCTGAACTCATTTTGATTGGGGCGAATTTTCAAATGACAAAAACAGATCTCTAGATGGTCTCAAATTTTAGTTTTCAGAACTAAACACGACTCGATATAATATTGCATTTTTTGTTGTTATTATGTATGTATTTATATGATATATATGTATATATATATATATATATATATAGATGCATCCTGAACCCATCTCGTTTGGGGCGAATTTTCAAATGGCAAAAACAGGTCTATAGACGGTCTCAGATTTTAGTTTTCTGAACTAAACATGACCCGATAAGATATTGCATTTTTTGTTGTTGTTATGTATGTACTTATCTTTTATATATATATATATATGCCTATGTTATGTATATACTCATATATATAACATAAATAGAACTCTTATAATTAAAATAATAGTATAAAATTAAGAAGTATTTCTATATAAAAATAATAAATATGTTCAAAATATTAAATTTAAAAAAAATTAAACATGTTCATATAAAATTTGTAAATAATTAATTTTTTGTTAATAATATTATTTTATCATATTTAGAAAGCTATCGTGATGTTAATTTTTAAAAATATATTTTTAATATTTTATAATTATAAAGCGGGTATAATGAGTCCAACTCATTAGGTCTTGGGTTCAGGCCAAATTCAAATCCGGATTATAAAGATCTTGATGGGTCAGACTAGAGTTTTGGCAAACTAGACATAACCCGTTACATCCCTAAGCTTTATTGAACACTTTTCATAAATTCAGGAAAATAATTTTATCAAAAATAAATATATATTTATTCTTGATTGATTGCCCGTCTGAGAGAATGACTAATCCCATACTTTAGAAAATGAGATTCTTAAAATTTAAATATACTAAATATATATTTAAGAATGGATTTGAAATTTTTCATTTCATTCTCACTCAATTTTTTCATATCAATCATGTAATTAGTCTCTCTCATCATTATATGATTCTAATTGACACGATTCACTATTATTTGATTATCCTGACAAATTATACTTCAAATTTCAGAGTTATTTTATCCGGATAATGAGCAACATATTGGATAAACTCCAACCACTATATATTGCTAGTAATTGAATCAAGATGAATTCACTATCTCTCATTATAAAGAAAATTTTATGTTGAAGATAAATTGCTTCCTTATTAAATGTGAGTTTGTAATTTTCTTGAATTTATAAAATAAAAGTTTTAGGTATTTTTCATTAAATGTGAAGTTTGTAATAATTTTTAATTCCTAGAATTGAAGTTTTAGGTACCTTTAGGAGGTTATTCATTTAGAGTCTAAAACTAATGTTTTAATTGAAAGACAAGAAAATAATTAGAAAATGATCATATGCTCTTTGTTCTTTAAAGTATATTTATATTATTCTTTTATAGATATAGCTATAAAAATTATGAGCGCGTTAAAAAAAATTGAACCTTGTGAGAAAAATGTGAACAAAAAAAGATTATTGTCAATTACAAATATATTTGTTTTTAATTTAATTTGTTAAGATTTTTTTTATCTTATTAAATGTTCTTAAGGAATACTTTCCTTGTCATGTCAACAAGATAGGAGAACTTTCTCTATGATCTTAATTTGGTTATAAAAATTCAATGTACTTAGATATATTTTATTTCTTTTGTTTATTTTCCAAACATATCATTTATTCTTCTTCCGCACCCTCTGTGGTTATGTACTTGTTTGAGAATAATTGTTCTTTGACAATATTTCAAGTTCTATCTTTTTACTTCTATTTGTTTTTATATTATCGAAGTCAATTATTTTGTTCATTAGTTGTATATTGTCATAATAGAAATATTATTGAGAACATGTAATTCTTATTTATTTTTTAATTTGAAGATTGTAAATTATTTAGTATTTATCACCTTTTACTTTTTTATCCAATAAAACAAAAATAGTTTCAAGTCAAAATTCTAACATATTGACCATAGAATATAGTTTTCTGGAATTCTTATTTGCATTATAAAGAATGCCATTATTTTTATTTGTTACTTGATATCTGATATCTACATTGACAAATTCCTTCTAAATAGTACGTAATATACATAATCTAGTTTATATACTTTTTAAAAATTATTGTTTTAGGGTACTTTATTTTTTATTCTTGATATTTAAAAAGATATCCATTACTAGAACACATTTGAACTTAATTTATTAACTTAGCAAAACAATCTTAACATATCTATTATTTTTTTTTAACATTTGATTTAAGCAAGACCCAGTAACATATATACACATTTAACTCAATAAGATAAATAATAATAATATGTAAAGAAAATACCGATCTTCTTGAACTTAATTTAGGTTCAGCTCAATTAAAACTTATTCAATTAGATCACTGAACAATTAAACAGAACTACTATTTTAAGTTAGTCAATTTTTTGACAATTCTCTACTATTATTCTCATCATTTTAAAATTCAAAGCCTTTCCAAAAATATTTATTGAGATCACAAAAACAGAATTTTTGCTAATACTCTTTATTCATTTCAAAAAATATAAAAATCAAGTATTTCATGAAGAAATTTAATAAAAAACCCCGATTTTTTTTCTTTTAAATTTTCAAAATTTTAGAAATCCATTTTGGAATTAAACTGTTAATTCTAAATTGAATAAAATTATTTTATGAGGAAATTTGAAATTATTAATCCCAAATTTAGAATAGACACAAAAAGAAAATGGTACATTTATATGTTTTTTATTATCACGTGATGATTCTAGTTAAGTATGTGTGAATGGATGATCATAGAGCTATGACCAATGTGATTGGATTTATTTTATGTGTATTAGGATTTTAATAATGGATTTTAATTAAAACGAGGCTTGTGAGTCTTTTTCTCTATTTTTCTCAACGCATTTTCTATCTCCCTCTTATGTACATCCCCCTTGGACTTGATCCAAAGTTTCTTATAGGATAGTAATTATAATGAGTGTAGCATAGTTGGTGAGGTTTTCTTTTTGTATTTTTGGTGAACAATATATGACGGAGCAAGAGGGAGAAATGAGACAAGAAGGCCTATGTATGCCTCAGATGCATATATGAATATTACTGTTTTATTATCACCCTATATTGACCAATGCGATTGGATTTATTTTATGTGTATTAGGATTTTAATAATGGATTTTAATTAAAACGAGGCTTGTGAGTCTTTTTCTCTATTTTTCTCAACGTATTTTCTATCTCCCTATTTTCTATCTCCCTCTTATGTATATCCCTTTGGACTTGATCCAAAGTTTCTTATAGGATAGTAATTATAATGAGTGTAGCATAGTTGGTGAGGTTTTCTTTTTGTATTTTTGGTGGATAATATATGAAGAATGAGCAAGATAGAGAAACCAGACAAGAAGACCCATGTATGCATCGGAGGCATATATGAATGTTAATGTTTTATTATCACCCTAGATTGACTACTGATCCACTTTGACTTGAGTGGATCGCATAGGAATAAAGGCCCATGATCATCCCTAGGAAGTATGTATGATGTATGATATGAATGTTTATTATTTTTTCTTATGATTTCCTAGTTTGTTTGTAATTATTAGGATAGATAACATTAATCAAGACAATCATAAGATGAGACATTGCATATTAAATAAGCCAATGCATTTCCCTCAATTGAATTAAGAATTCAAGTCTAAAATCTTAGGTGTAAATCTTGAAAGTTTATATCAAACATAAATGGGTACTATTGAGCAAGGCCTAGTCATCCATACTTTCCATCAAAAAGTAGTGTGATGCCCATGGAGTAGGGCATCTAAATATTAGCTATGAGTCGCAAGACATTTAAAGGTTTCACTTACATGGATGTTTTGATGGATCACGTTTGACATTGATTACCATATGGGCTCATACTATTGGAATATATGGGAAAGATGAAGTAAAATATCTTAAAGATTGAATAGTGATGCAATTGGCAATATGTTGCCTACCTTTTATTTTTTGTTATATGGGCTTATATAATTGGGGTGTATGACAAGATCAATTGGACTTTAAGCCTAATAGAAAATTGAATTTCCAAAGTTCCATCATGAGAGTGATGGAATTCGAATGAAATAGTGAGAGACACTTATGATAAAAGACCTTATTGTAAATGAATAACTATATCAAATGAAAGTTTATTTTCTGCTTCATATAATTTTAAAGAAATAATAGCTAAAAATCCACCTGCATCTATCTTGGACACCAACAAACTCACTGGTCCCAGTTTTGTTGATTGGCTGAGGAACCTTCAGATTCTCTTCATTCAAAAAATAGGACTTATATTCTTGATGTACTACTACCATCGAAATCTCCAGTAGATGCCAATGAGGAGGAGCTTACTGAACATCATATATAGTTTAATGATGATGTGCAAGCTAGGTGCTGCATGTTAGCATCTATGTCGAATGAATTTCAGAGACAACATGAGGGTATGACATATGCTACCGATATCCTGCTTCACCTATTAGAGTTATGAACATGCGAGGCAAGTAAGATACTCTATCTCAAAGGACCTTTTTAGATGCCTTGTAGCTGAGGGCTCTTCCGTTCATGAATATGGACTGAAGATGATATGCCTCATTGAAAGGCTTGAATAAACATGGACAATGAAGTCTACTTAGATTTGGTTTTGCAGTCTCTGCCTGATTCATTTGACTCATTCGTGGTTAACTTCAACATGCACAAGATGGAGACTAGTCTCCTTGAGCTTATTAACATATTGTAGATAGCTGAGTCCACTATGAAAAATGACAAGTCTGTCATAATTATTGAATCTTCATCCCAATCAAAGACTACTAAGTCTAAAAAAGGGAAGAGAACTGTTCCTCGAAGAATAACAAAAAGTTGAAGGCAGATGGTGGTGTTAAAAAGGGCCCCAAAGTCCCATTGAAGGAGGAACTACAAGTAATACCTTGCATCTCACCAGAAAGGTTCTAGTATGTTTTTTGTTAAAGTTAATCTTTCAGTTAATGATGCTTTTTGGGTATTACATACTGATTGTGGATCTCATCTATGTAATAACTTGTAGGTGATTACAAGAAATAAGGAGGTGAGTGAAGGAGAGGCAATTGGGTAATGGAGCAAAAGTTGCGAGGTTAGCCATAGGGATTGTCCACTTAACATTAGACCCTGAAAATAGATTAGTTTTAAATAATTATAATTACGTTTCTCAATTAACAAAAAACATTGTCTCTATTTCTATTTTAAATAGAGAAGGTTTTAGTTTTATAATAAAAAATGTAAGTTGTTCCATTTACCTTGATTCTTCTTATTATATGTGGGAATGTTGACAAATAATTATATACTATTCAACCCCAAAATTTCATCTTATATATTCAACAAAGTAACATACAAAAATTTGATAATCAAACCTTGACATACATATAGCATGTTAGATTAGGTTATATCTCTAAAAAGAGAGTTCACAATATGGCATAACTTCTTGACCTTACAAATATGGAAAAAATGCCAACATGTGAATCTTACCTTAAGAGAAAGATAACAAAATTACCATTTGATGAACAAATGGAGCAAGCTACTGACAGACTGCATTTGATTCCACTCAGGTGTATGTTGACTACTAAGTATTAGTGCACGAGGAAATTATTCCTACTTCGTTACCTTTATTGACGATTATTCTAGGTATAGGTATGTGTATCTCATAAGATACAAGTTTGAGGCCTTTGAAAAGTTCAAAGAATTAGGCATGGGGTAGAGAAGCAAACTGGACGATGTATCAAGATTTTTCAATCCGATCGAGGAGGAGAATAGTTGAGCAGTGAGTTAATTGATTATTTACAAGAGAATGAAATTCTCTCCAAATGGACTTCGCTTCACGTGCCTCAACTAAATGGGGTAGCCAAGTGAAGGAATCAAACCTTGCTTGACATGGATCCATGATGAGTTTTATTGAGCTTTTTTCTTCATTCTAGAGTTATGCCCTAGAATCGACGGCATTCTTACTCAATATAGTGTCATCAAAGATGGTGCCCAAAGCACCATATGATATATGGTATGTCAAAATCCCCTCTTACAAATACCTTAGGGTATAGGAACGCCTTGCTTATGTAAAACAACAAATAGGAGATAAGTTGGACATGGGATCCATCTTATGTGAGTTTGTGGGGTATCCAAAGAAATCTATTAGGTATTATTTCTATGATCCATCAGAACAAAAGGTGTTTGTTTCAACGAATGCCACCTTTCTTAATAAGGAGATTCTATTGGATAGAAAATGTGAGTTCATGGAGCTTAAAGATATTCAAGAGCCACAAACACTTCCACGAGAGGCAATAGTGACTGAACCCATAATTTCTAACACTTAAGTACACAACCTCTGATGAGATTTAGAAGGATCTCAAGGCAGCTTGAAAGGTATAGCCTTTTGTTAGAGAACAACAAGGAGGATATTCTTTTGGATATCGATCCAATGAGCTATAATGATGCGATGTTTGACATTAACTTGGGAAAATTGCAAGAACCCATGTAGTCTAAAATTGACTCCATATACTCCAACAAGGTTTGGACCTTGGTAGACCACTAGAAGAAATTATTCCATTAGCTGTAAATGGGTCTACAAATGAAAAATCAGAGTAGATATGGAGGATGTAATCTATAAGGCTAGACTGGTGTGAAAGGTTATACTCAAAAGTAAAGAACTGATTATAAGAAAACCTTCTAACTAATTGTGATACTTAAGTCTATTCGAATATTGCTGGCCATATCAATATATTATGACTATGAGACATGATAATTGGATGTGAAGACTATTTTTCTCAATGAAAACTTTAAGAAAGAGATCTTCATGAAGCAGCTAAAGAGCTTCATATCCAAAGAGAGTGAGCAAAAGTTTTGCAAACTCCAAAGATCCATTTATGGACTCAAGCAAGCATCCTGAAATTGGAACATCTAATTTGACATGGAAATCAAATCGTTTGGTTTCCTTAAAAATATGGATGATCTATATGTGTACAAGAAGGTTAGTAGGAATGTGGCGATGTTTTTGATTTTATACATTGATGCCATTATATTAATTGGAAATGATGTAGTAATGTTGCAGTCAATGAAGTCTTGGTTGTCCATACAGTTCTCCATGAAATATTCGGAGAAGCTTCCTTTGTATTAGGGATCAAGATATACAGAGATAGATCTAGAAGGTTGTTAGGACTATCTTAATCAATGTATATAGGTAATTTGCTAAAGAGATTTAATATTGATGAATCCAAGAGAGGGTATCTATCAATGAGTCATGGAATTTTTCTTTTAAAGTCTATATCTCATAAGACTCCGGAGAAAATAGAAAAGATGACTCACATACCTTATGCATTCGGTATAGAAAGCATTATGTATGCAATGCTATGTATAAGGCTTGATATTATGTATGTTGTTTGTGTCACAAGCACATATCAATCCAATCTAGGCAAACAACACTGGATCGTTGTAAATAGACTTGCAAAGAAGTAAAGATGTGTTCTTGATTATGGAAATGGAGAGCTGAATTTAGAATGTTAAACTGATTCTAGTTTTTAATCTGATATAGACAATTACAAGTTAATATCTAAATTTGTATTCACTTTGAATGGTGGTGCGGTCAGCTGGAAGAGTTCTAAGCAAGAGATGATTGTGGATTCTACCACCAAAGCTAAACATATTATGTCATGTAATGCTGCAAAAGAAGCTATTTAGATTAAAAACTTCATCTAAGAGTAAAATGTAGTACCGACAGTTATTGATACAATACCTGTGTATTATGATAACAATGAGGCTACAATGCAATAGAAGGAGCCAAGGTCTTATCAGAGATCCAAACACATCATGAGGCAATACTATCTGATTCAATAAATCATTGGTAAAGGCGACATAAAAGTGGAGAAGGTCATCTCAGCATAATATATAACAAACCCACTGACCAAATCCCTAGCACAACACGTGGTTGATGGTTATCTTGAGAACATGGCCTCAAGTACATGGGAAATTAGCAGGACAAGCTAGAGATTGTTAGAGTAGTGCATGACGAGCCAATTGTTGGCCACTATTATACTTTTGTAATAGTACTTTATGAGACATGATATTTACTAGTCCATTTAAAACTTAAGCATATGATGCATGCTCGAAAGGAGGGTGTCTCATTTCATAGACACCAGTGTTGTGACACTACTACATATATGCAGTGCTTGTTGGAAAACAAGTTTACTGACCAACCCCACCGAAAATTCCCAAGAAAATATAATTATTTTATGGGAAGTTTTCAATCGTTACGATAGTGCATGATACAGTCCTTTTACTTAAAGCACCATTATAATCTCATTCTTGACATGATATACTCTGATTGCATTACAATCATTGAGGGAATATTTTAGGTACATTATCCTCGTTTATGGAGATTAATAAGTGAGCAATAAATGAGACATCACCTATTTAAATAGATAGGTGAATCTCCTATAATTTCACTGTACTTGATTCTAAAATTTATGGCCATGGTTAGGATGAGTAAATAGGAAGTGAGTCTCGTAATTAGCATCAACGAATCAATCAAGATACTAGGATTGTTTTCATAGAGTTGAGCTATTAGGGTTTAGACCAATAATTTATGCTCTATGCTCAATCAAGAGATTAGTTGATGTAAGAATTGGACTTACCATAAGTCTTTAACTTGGAATCAAAGACTTACCTTATGTTTGTAATTTGGAATTAAAGACTTGCTATATTTATCTAAGTCTGTCTTGGAAAGGGGATGAAAGACTTGCCTTTTAGAATTTAAGTTGGACTTAGATTATTGCCATATGATAGAAGATATGGGAGCTATAAAATCCCCTATATGATCGAAAATTACAAGAAATCTTCTTGCAAAAATCGGCCATCTCTCTATTCCTTAAAGATGAAAAAAATCATTTTCTTCTCCTAGTACTTTGATCAATTCTTATTCACCTTATTAAATTAAGAATTGATCAAACACCCAACATTTAATAGTGATTTACATTTGTTCCAAAATCCACACATATACTTACGAATTATCGAATTCTAGACAACTAGCATAGGCTAAATTGCAAGCGGGCATTCGATGTGTGGATACGACTTAGAGGATCAACACTTGGGGATCTTGGTGAATTCAACATTGTATGGGGTTTGGCGTTAGATGATTTTTGAAAAGGTTTTGGATTGTTCTTCGTTAAAATAAATTTATATATAATTCGTTTAACCTTTTAATTTATTTAGGGTATTAATTTATTTTTAATTATGCATAATCAATCTAATCACCACAAAAACATAATTACTTGGGGATCTTGGTGAATTCAACCTTGTATGGGGTTTGGAGTTTGATAATTTTTGAAAAGGTTTTGGATTGTTCTTCGTTAAAATAAATTTATATATAATTCGTTTAACCTTTGAATTTATTTAGGGTATTAATTATTTTTAATTACACATAATCAATCTAATCACCACAAAACCGTGACACCTAATTATGTATTTGATGCATGGATGTTAAAATTTTAAATTCTGCTGCGTTCGGGGTATTGTGGTTATGCGAACCCAACACTATTGACTGTCATAAATTGTATGTAAAATAGGAATATACTTGTATAGTTTGTGTAGTCGCTATGAGATCCATAAAGCTCGATGAATTATTGATTGTTGTAATTCAAATAAGAATATAGTAGATTAGCAATTAATAATATTTTTTTAAAACCTTAGGATAGGATAATGGACAAATAAGGCATTTTTGACTATCAACTAAAAAAATAAATTTAGAAAGATGAAATAGAATATTCAATTCTGATTAACTAGAGTGAAATCATAAGCCCTAAGTTTTCAATTTACTAATTTAATCCTTATTTGCTTTTGCATTTGCTTAGTTCTACTTAAGTTTTAGTTTAGCAATCACTCTGTTTTTCGTTTGTTCAAATAAAGTTGGAATTAACCCAAATTTGATACTTAGTAGTTCATTAATTTTCATGGGAATGATATTCTATTTATCACTTTATTACTTATTAATGATAACGTGCATTTGCATTCACAAATTTCACAATAATAGCACGTTAGGAAATCGTATAATAATTGACGTAGAGCTACTAACTCTTTGTAAAAGGGCTTATGTTAACCTAATAAAGAAGAGTAGAGAGACTGGATATGGAAATTAACTCGATGGAAATTGATAAAAGAAGGAGATGTTAAAGAACATCCACTTGAACATCATAGAGGTTGTAGAAGACTGTTTTGGAAGCCTTGGACGAGCAAACTAAAACACACAAAGTGAGAAGGCAACCAATGTGATGATGAACTTGCAAGGAGAGGGCATACTCTTCAAGAAGTGGAAGTCATAAGGGAAACTCAACCTATCAATATGCAGTACTTGCCGAATGAAGATATTGCTAGGTCTTAAATTTAATTTAATTTACTTTTTTTCTTTTTTCTTCTCTTTTTTACCATGTATATATATATATATATATATATATATCTCGCCCTCACTGTACCACTGTATACACCTTTTCACTTAAATTTAGTACACTAAATATTATATAGAGATTCTTTTTAATAATAGTTTTTTTAATAGGAAATATCATGATATCTACATAAGGTTAAAAAATAAATCAAACTATTTGATATTCTAAATTAATTGTTAAAAGAAAATTGGTTAAGTATAACAAATTAAGCTTAAATACCTTTTCTCATTTGATAAGATTAGAAGTTTGGCTCAATTAGTTAAAAATAATAAAATTTATGTAAAAATATCAAGTTATTCAAACTCGACTTGCATTTAATTCGACTAAAATGTGTTTAAACTCAACTATCGTAATAACCAAAATAAGTTTGAACACAATTTCAAACTTCGTAAAAATTCAAATGAAGCTTATTTACATTATTTGGTTTGACTTGATTCATTTGCTTTCCTACAGTTTTTAAATCAACCTAAAATTGTGATTTTGCTCACGAAATTTTATCCTTAATTGCTGAAAGACTGAAAAGCTCAAAAGTTATGTTCTTAAAGTTCATGAAAATTAACTTCCTTAATATTTTTTAATTGCTGTAATGGGACTACTACAACTATTTCGAGCTCAAGCTTCTTCTGGAAACGAGTTCGTTGTAACACTCCCCATCCCACACCGGTAATTATTTTATTTAAATATTTTCACATTAAATATTTTCACATATATTGCATATAAAAAATATTTAAAAATCCTGTAGAACATACTCAAACGATTTTTAAGCAATATTAAAAATAACTACTATTGTTATTCTGTTTCCTTAATATCTAAAAACTATGTATCTTTTTGTTGATATTATGCAGTATATGTTTCTACAGATAAGTTTAATTAATGCATATTTTTGTATTTCCCTCTTATATATATATATGTGTGTGTGTGTGTTTACACAAATATCATATATATGTAGACTTGATATGATAAAAGTATAATCCATGTTCAAGAACATTTACAAAACTAAGTGTTAGAATTGTGGGGGTTGGCCAATGTTAGGGTTGTGGGGCGTTGCCCAATGCTTAAAGAAGAGAATGCTAATGGTAATATATGCCATTTAATGGTTTACGTTATGGAAGAAAGCCATGTTTATGTGATATTACATATATATTAACTAGTTAATATGAATTAAAGATATATTTTATTTTTCTTATTACTGAGTAGGGGTCCATTAGAAGTTCTTTCATATAATTGTGGCTGTGAATTAGATGAATAAAGAGATGAAATCAAGAAAATATGAAAAAATTGAAATAATAGTTCGGAACCAAGAAACTGAAGAACGAAAGTTCTATGGATTTAGAGTTTGGATTCATAAGAACTTCGTGGACAGAAATGAAAAAAGAAATATCGAAGTAGTTCTGATGATTAAATAATATTTAATGTATCCAATTATAATTTGAGTTTAATGACTCCTAGTATGACTGAGTAGAGGCGTGAAGTGATGAGGCGTAAGAGGGGCTGATACCCACGAGTATGCGAGTAGGTGGGCATCCCCCCAGAGGACAACTCAAAGCAACAACGGGAGATAAAGACACATATACTGTGCCACCAAACTTCTTGGCCAGGTCACGGGTGTAGGTCAAGCACCGACTCCCGATTTTGTAGCACCATCTAAGCGCAACCCATTCTCCCCTACTATCTTGGCTAAGCCATTGCCAACAAGGATCAAGGTTGTCAATGTTGATGAGTATGATAGAACTAGTGGCCCTCAAGAGCACATTGACAAGTTCCACACTAAGGCGAACTTGTATAACTTAAGCGATGCTACCTTCTACAAGATCTTCTGTACCATGCTTTCAAACATGCATTGTTGTGGTTCAACAAACTCCGCGCTAGCAGTATAACCAGCTTTGAGCAGCTGATGCAAAGGTTCTTACACCAAATTTCTATGAATTGGAAGTACCCCAAGACAGCCGCACACCAATTTGCGGTTACCTAAAATGATGGGGAGCCTTTGAGAGACTATGCAAGACGCTTCGTGGAGGCAGTGCACAAAATTCCACACATCAACCATGAGTTACTCATCGGCATGATGCACAGAACCCTGACCATGGGAGATTAAAGGAATCCATTACGGGGAGACCACAAAACACATTAGAGGAGTCCCTTGCCAGAGCGGAGAAGTATATCCGCATAAAAAATACCACTCTAAGGAATATGAGCAAAGCACAACACAGAGACAAGTAGAAGGAAAGTAAGAAACAGAATGATGAGCAAAGGAAAACCCCCACCGGAATATCCATGATACACTCTGCAAAATGCCCTAATAACAAAAGTCTTAATGGTTGGAGAACAACAAGGGATCATTCAATCCCCAAGGAATTTGAAGGATGATCCCAAGAGGATAAAGTCCAACAAGTACAACGCTATTATTGTGATTGAGGGCACACCATTATGGAGCGCTTTCATCTAAAAAAGGAGATAAAAAAGCTCATACAACGAAGATACATAAAGGAGTTATAATTCATGGCCCCATTCCCCATAAGAGGACTATCGTCAACGTGGCACTCTCCAAATGGAGGATGAGCTACTTAACCACCCTAGCGGGACCTGTAGAAAAGATGATCTCCCCATTGGTGGAATTATAAACATCATCTCAGGAGGACTATCTGGTGAGGGATGTGCAATGCAAAGGGGGCACTCCTGAAGGTAATTGAATAGGATAATGAATGGTGCGGCCACCGAACGCGCCACAAAGGTGCTACCAAGAACATTAGTTATCTTTGAGATAGTATTATTAATCTTCTCGATGTAAACTTTTATTTGAATCTTTAGTATATTTGTTTTTCAAAATTAACTTACTACACTACTTGAACTTTTTTTTTCTATACTCTATGGGTCACGAACACCTACTTATAAGAAGTCTGTGAAAGACTCATAGTAGCGCGCCCATATTTTGCCTATAAGAAACCTAAAGGATTCATTGGTAAGACATTGTGATGCTTACCTATAAGAAGTGTAGAATGACTCGATGTGAGGCATCAAAATACTTTCCTATAAGAAGTCTAAAGACTCATGATAAATTGTAAAAGTACTTGCCTGCAAGAAGTTTAAAGAGCCTCATAGCAACTTATCAAAAGTTTCAGCCTATAAGAAGTTGTCTAAATTAGCTTATGGTGATCGCTCAATACATCCAACTGTACGAAATTGTCCAACACAACTTATGGTGAATTAACGATCCCCAACGAAAAGAGAAATATGAAAGTTAATTAATAACACACCACAAGGGAATACAATTGCAAATGAAAATGTTGTGTTTTAACTAGAAGTAATCAGTAATTTAAAGCAGCAGCGCCTTGGAGGCTCTATCTCGATAGGCTCGCCTTGAGAAATCTTCGCCCCGTATATAAGGATAAATAAGGTATAGACAAATTATCATTACCCCAACACTTAATACACTAGAGGCAAAGATCCCTCGACCATGACACATAGTGTAGTAGGGGAGAAGCAAGAGCTCTTTTGACCAAGTACTTAGTCAAACTAAAATTAAACTATGAAGTAAGGTCTCACTAAATACAATTCACAAATTGAAATTTTTATAATGTTGATCAAAATCTTTGACAATAATTTAACAAGTGGCAATCACAATACTTCTTAGAGCACTTTCATTTGTTTGTGCCCTTTATGTGCTTGTGCCCCACAACTAAAAAAGTGAGACAGAGAAAAAAACTTCAACCAAGTCGAGCCAAGGGCTCGACCTGAGTGGGCATGAACTAGGCCGAGCCTTTGGCTCAAACTGGTTGACAATCAAGTAGGACTAGGTTGAGCTTAAAGGCACGATTTGGAAAAGTCGCCCCTGTCGACGATGGAAGAAGACGACTAGATCAAGCCTTTAGGCTCGACTTGGGATAAAACCACCATCACCATGGGTGGAAAAAGATGACTAGGTCAAGATTAAAAAATCACCATCGCCCATGGTGATAATGTGACACCCATTTTAAGCTCAACCTGAAACAAAACTATGGCGATGGCAGTGAGAAGATCCACTCGACCTAGGCAACCCCATTGCCAACTTCCGCCAGCCTGATGTGACCTCCACTAGCCTCACCATCGTCAGCACCATCTCTGCCATCTTTCCTAACAATTATAGGCCCAAATTTCAAAAAATAAAGAAATTCTAATTAAGTCCCCAAAGAAAAATTCGAGAAAACTTTAAATAAGTCCCTAGATTACTGAAAATTATAAAATTAGTACACTTTTTACCAATAAAACTTAAAATTACTGTTTTCACCATCTGAATGATGAAATTTAGCTGAAATCACGAATGGCTCCATGCTCGGAGTTTTGCTCAGAAGGTCATGTCTACTTGGAAAAGTGATATTTTTTATCAAAAATGAATATTATTGACTTTTTGGCAAACTAGGCTAGAAATCGTAACATTATATATGTCAATAAAACTTTTATACTTATAGTTGTAAACTAAGTCCAACTAGTCAATAATTTACTCCTGGCTAACTCTTTTACCATAAAATTTACTTGAGGAGGGGGAGGGGGGGGGGGCTATATAATGTATCCAATTATAATTTGAGTCCAAAAAGACTTAATAGGTCTTGCCCAATGGGCATAGGTCCACGGGCTTAAGAGGCCTGATCAACACATTTGTATAGTGGATATATTTTCATGAAACCCAAAAATATTAAGTCTTCACCCAAAAAGACATAAAAGGCATATGAGGCCCAAGTTCCAAGTAAAGCATTTATAAATATCATTTTCTATAATATTTTGAAGGTACATTATTTTATTTAGTTCTCTCAAGCTATCAATTCTCTACGGCCGAATTGTTTATCTCGCTCTAGTTCTGACTTAAGCGTCACAGGGTTTTTGCATGGACAACCCCAACACTTTAATGACTTGTGTGTCGCAGACAAGAACCCACCTAAGAGTTGACAACTCATGAAGAGCTTACGTTTGAGAATTTGCATCCATTCCATATCGATATTCTTACTTAAATTTGAAGTTCTGAGTTACTTCGACTGGATGAATCCTATCGATGGAATAATTAAGTTATAATTCATTGGTTGATTGTATTATTAACCACTTCTTTTGTTGGTACTCAAAATAGTAGTCAAAATAGCAAGGTAATTGAATAAGAGAAGGATTTGCTTCTTTTTTTGGATAAGTATGAAAATGTAAGTCATTCATTAATTAAATAATTCACTTAAGGTAGGATTCTCTTTCTCTAGTTAGACGTTCAGGATTTTTTGACAATAATTCTACTCAGATATGGATATTGAGTCAAATCTATTCACATCAGTCAAAGTCATTCCATTCAGGTCTAACCTACTCATTTAGTTCACATCAGTATAGAAACCATTCAACTCAAGAGCTATTCAACTCAGCTCAATCGAATTATTACTACCACATCTGCAATCAATATTACAAGCCCATGTGAATATAGTCCTTGAAACTTAAATCTATTTGAGATCCAAAAGTTAAGCCCATTTGTATTGTAGCCCAAACCCCTTAGGCCCAATTGACCAGTCCGAATTTAGGCCATATCAATTTCCATGGTTCATTCTCTTGGTCTCTTTTATTTTCCTCGAGCTCGACTTGGTTTGAGTCAAGGTCGAGCTAGTTTCCTTTCCTTTGAGTCCGAGCTCATGCCTTCAAAATTAGGCTCGTTGAGCTCGAGCTCAAACTTGAGCTCATAACGTCACATTTGAGCTCGAGGTTGAGGTTTCAAATTTCCATTAAGCTCGACTCGACCTCAACTTTTTTACATCTCTAATTATAAATCTGTCTTTCTTTTTTAAATTTCAGCAAGCTTAAAAAAAAAACTGTGTATTGATATTTCAATTAGTTTCCATGTCTATAGTCACATGATTTCACTTATTTTATAGTGTTTTTCACATTTTAAGGAATGATTTCATATTTTGATGAACATCACCTGAAAATTGCTACAAATATAGATATATGTATGTGTTCATGTATGAGTACTACGCTTATTAATCGGACAAATTTTCATGTCCAAGAGAGCTTGAGTTGTTTGAGCATGATGTCAACCCTAACTCCATTGAAATGCAAAAGAAGTATTGCCTTATATTGGAAGGAAACAAACACAAATGCAGGCCCACTGACAAGAGAAGTTCATTCGTGTAGAACAGTTGCAGACTGCATTTTTACTCATTTTGGAGATTAAAAACTCATTCACAGCATAACATTATCAAGAAAATACACAATCCTTGATCTCAGAAAGAAGAAAAGAAATGATGATCTCCTAACAAACCACATCAAGGGCTGTATCATTCACTCAGTTTTGGTGCTTTCTGACAGCATGAATTTTTCACCATTTGAGCTTTGATGGAAAGTACTGCATTGTATTTAGTATCATATAAGAACACATTCATATTTAATTTGTTAAATCGAGAAGACGATGAGTATGCTAAGTTCTCAACCTTCTCAACAAGGGAGATATAATATGGCTTGACTTTGTCTACATCAATCTTGACCTTGCTTTTGCTGTACAGATCATATTTACTGCACAAAGAATGAGCACACCATATACCTATACAATCTATTCAGGTAAATGCAACTGAAGTTCAGTGAAAAAGGTAAAAATTAGCTGTTGCAATATTGTATTGAATCATCTATTATAATATTATATTACATTGTGTATTGCAATTGTACCGACTACCACCATGTGTAAAATTAGAATGACACTTTTTTTTTTTTTAAGTTAGTCTTCTTTTAAGTTTACATGTGGTGGCTATTACTGTGATGCAATAGACAATGCAATATAATATTGCATTAGAAATTCTATACAGGAAAAAAGAAGTTAAGGGATACAAAAAAGAATAAGGGCAAAAGTCCTTAACTTGAATATTTGCAGCCACTTCAGATTTTCAACATCCTCTTCATTCATTAGGTATTCATATGCTCCTGACTTGTGCAATGCTTAACCACAGTTAAGAAGGTAGGGTTAGATGTATACAGCACGTATTTCATCTAACAAGAGGAAAGACATACGTACAAATACTTACAATAAAACGAATGATACCGAATAATGAACAGCGCAGCTGTGGCAGAGTAGTTTTGTTTTTCTTAGCCACCTGCATAAGCATGGTTGCTGTTGGATTAGATTTGGTACCAATTCAAGAAACTGATTACATATTTCCTGATCGGAGAAAGATATATACCAAGTACATGTAGTCATCATGCCCCATGACATCAAAACATTATCTAGTCCACAACCCTCTGAATAAATTCCAAACTTGGTGTTATAAGCTGGATTGTTGTAATCAGGGTTGCCTTTGAAGTGCTGCATTGTTTGAGATTTTATGTAATTTTTACATAGTTGACATGAAAATCGCAGACGAACTTTGGAAGACAGACATCATAATGAACAATTGATTGATCAAAGGCACAGCCTAGAGGAAATGTGTCGCCTGCAATTTAACAGATTACTATATGAATAACAAGAACGAGTTCAAGTACTTAAATCAGTTTCATGAAAAAAAATCCTCACCAACAACAGCCCATTGCGGCAGACCTCCAAAGCTAGGCAGACACTTTCCCAAGATCTAGAACAAACAACTTTTATACTTGATACAGATAAACTTGTGCTGTTACTTTACATATATGGACATGTATTATGTTGTCCATGGAGAACTTGAAGTTCACACAACAAATGCAAGAGTAATTACCATGAATAAGTGCAGTCAGTGCAACAATCTTCATTGGGATAGTCTTTCCTAATGCCCTCAGCAGTTTGAAGCAAATGTTGAATCTGAGGTTCATCCAAGTCAGGATCACTATCATCCACAACCTCATTAAGAAGTTCACAGCATTCCCAAATGCTCATCTCTACTCGATACAACGAGCTATACATTTCCCTCATTCTCTTCTCCTGCATCAGTTATATCACACAAAAATATGTTCATAATCAGGTATAAACATAAAAGCTGAATTAGTGGAACAAATATTTTTCTTTTTTTTTTCCTGACAAAGTCATATGTTTTGGTTAATGTGGCTGAGTCGATAGAGTTCTTCCACCATCTCTTTTCTTTCACTTTCAGCACCATAATCCCTGTCGAATTAGACATCAAAGTTTCAGGTTTTCCAAAGTTAGGAGAACAGACAGATGATCAAGGGAAACGAGGAGAAAAAAACTCATGACCTGAAAGAATGGCCATATGAATTGTTGTCAGGCACTACAAATCCTCCATCTAAAAACTAATTCATCAGTTTCAGGAACCCTCTTACGATCCCTTACTTTCCCCTTATCAGAGAAATTAGCATTTAGTAAGCCTGAAACTTCTTTTCACAGTTCAAAATTGCTTAACAATGAAAACAGGACAAAAATCAATAAAAATAACCTAAAAACAATTTTGTTTTAAAAATAGAGGTACTCTTGTCATCAAAAAATTGAAAAGAGAACTGATGAAAGAAAATGGGTATACCAAGCTCAGGCTGCTCAATGACGATAGTCATCTTCACTCCAAAAGACATGAAAAACAAAAGAAACTGATAAACGTAGAAAAAAGTGATTTGTGTTAAGGGATTAAAGGGCTGAATATCCACATTTTATAGTAGTGAAGAACAGAGGTCCTTAGCCAAAATTTCAAAAGCCACCTATGAAAGGTTACTCAGCTTTAGGTGGACTCATTGTTGGCATGTAATCCCAAATTTGTTTATTTTTAGTTTATGCATTAAATTTGCCTTAAAATCTTTGGAATATCTGATCTTCTTTCTTTCTGGAGTGAATCTTTGAGCCCTATTTAAGACTAAAATCTGTGTCATTACTATATATAGGTTCTTTCATTAAGCCATTTCATTAATTTATGTTTCTATATTATAAGCCTAATATTATATGCATGTTCCTCATGCAACTAGCTTTGCAATTTTGAATGAGATCATAGTGTAAATCAAGAGGATTTGGAAAGGTATGGGACATAAAGTATCTTCTCTTCCATGGAAACTTACACCCATTCCTAAGTAATTGAATCAGCACCTCATCTAAAAAGGGTTACTTTCGATACTTATATATATGAGAAATGATCTTTTTTTCTTGTTTGGTTTCAACCCTCACTAACCAAAAAAAATAGGGTCAATCCACTTTTTCTCCTTAATTACATGTGAAAATGAGATTGCTTTCTTCTTTTTTTCATAACATCACTTTTTCCATCGGTTCAAATTTTTTATTGCAATTCGTATTTTTTTTAATATTATAAATATATGTCAACTGCATATTGATGATATCATTTTATATATTTAATGTGCATTAGTAATATTACAACCAATTAAAATAAAAATTTGAATTACACTTTTCCCCAATACTTTTTTTAAAATCTAATTAAATATAAGATGTCCTGAAAAATAGTGACCAATGTCGCCCCTCAATTTAATCGGAAGCAAAAAATAAAAGAAGAAACACCCCAAGTCTCCTCCTACCCCCATTCCCACCAACTCATGCTGACATTAGTTGATGATGATTATTGAATTAGATTAGTTACATTTATATATTGATGAAAAAGCAATCAATATTTAAATTAAATAACTGTGGGTTGATTATAAGTAACATTTTTTCCTTTTTTACTATTCATCACCTTTAAAACATATATATATATATATACACACATATACAAACATATATATATGTATGTATATGCATTTTATTACTCACACCTTATGACAAATAATAAAAACTTATTAATGATTTTGGATTAATGAGCTTATTTAGAGGTGTTCACAATTCTGTAACCGATGGAATCGAAGTGAAACTGAATTTTCAGTTTGCACCAAAATCAAATCAAAAAATTTGGTTTAGTTTTTAATTTTTATTTTTCAAAATTTTTGATTTTTACTTCGATTTTGATTTTTGATTTCATTCAATCAAACCAAACTAAAAACTCAATTATAATTTTCATATATTTTTACACATAATTTTTTAAATATTTTTTTTAAAATTTATTGTTTTTTTTATACTATTTTCTTTATTTTTTACTCATCCAAACTAAAAAATAATAAAAAATACATTTGCAATTTTATTACTTGATTTTTTTTATCTATTTTTTTTTTTAAATTGATTGATCAGAAAAACAAAACAAATAACCAAAAAAATCAATTACAATGGAACCAAATTGATTAATTAGTTCGGTATTTGGTTTATGATTTTGACCAATTTGATTTAGTTCGCTTTGACCGAATGAGTACCCTTATACTTCATAGCAAATTTGGTAAATCAAGTGTTATTGTAGACATGGGAAATTATTGTCAATTATGCATTGACATCTGTAATATAATTTTTTATTAAATTTTATATATATATTTTTGGAGTTTTTATTAAATTCAAATATTACATATAATATTTAATTGATAAGTAAAATAAATATTGCGAAAATTCGTGAACGTGAGTGCACGTTATCGTATACAAATAAATAAAATGATGAGTAGAGTATCGTTCCCATAAGAATTGGTGAATTATTAAGTAGCGAAATTATGTTAACTCTAATTTTGTTTGAATAAATGTATTTTTGTGTTTTTTATAAAACTAAATTCAACTAAACTAAATTAATGATGAAAATCATTTAAAGATGAAATTCACTAACTTAAAAGCCTAGAGTTATGATTTCACCATAATTAATCAGAATTGAATAATTTATCATATCAATATCAATTTATTTCTCAAGTGATAGTCGAGAATCCCTAAATTATCCACTAACCTCTTCCAATGTCTAATGAAAATATCATCAGTTGCTAACTCACTATATTCCTATGTGAATTACAACAATCAATAATTTATTAAATTTTATGGATCTCCAATAAGACTACACAAACCATGTAAGTATATTTTTATCTCATATACAATTTATAATTTTTTACATATAGAACTAGACACATATGTCACCTCCCAAGTCAATATGATTAGCAAATCATTCAATTAGTGCCCAAGTAATTGAAAGCATTATGAACAATGCAGAAAACTCAACTTGAAGATAAATTGAGAATTAAATTGATACAAATATTCAAAACATCACAACCCTAGAAAAATAAATTAGTTCATGATGATAAAAATAAAAGATAAATGAACAATATTCATACACATAATTAATGAGAGAAATAGGAAAATGAAATAAAACTTGAAAGTAGGATGAGTTTCTTCCCTTTGTAGATGTCTTCTTCTCAACTCTTGGAAGAAATCTCTCATCTTCTTCTCTTTTTCCTTTTTCTTTCTTGGCTTTTTTTCTCTTCTCTCCCTCTTTTCCTCTCTAAAAATCAGATTTTTTTTACTCTTGGAGGCTTTTGAATTGTTAAAAATCAGATAGAGATGCCCAAAAGAGGGCAAAATGATGATTTTGCCCTTATTTGTCCGCCCGGCGGCGCCTAGGCGCGAATTGGCAGTAAAATAAACACTAAAAATGATAATAAAGCTCACAAAAATCTCAAAAAAACAATCAAAAAACAGCAAATAATAGTACTAATTAAATTGCATATAAATTAATGATATCCACTCATCAATAAATATTACCATTGCTGAAATTAGGGTATTTTGGCAATTCAAATCACATCTTGGAAATTATGAAAGAATATGCCCATATTTTGGTAACACAAATCATATTTTGTGATTAAGGAAATAAATGTCAAATAAATCATGGAGAATTAATTAGATGGAGTCATGTTATCAAATAATCACGATAAGAGCTCCAAATGTACAAGTATAAATAAGGGTGGTATCCAAGATACAACATGAACAATAAATTTCACATTCAAGCAATAGAGATGTTAGAGAAGGTTCCATATTCTCTCAATCTAAAATCATCAAATTCAAGGAGAATTACGTTTTTCAAGGGGATATCAAGACAGTCGTCATGGAAATCATTAAAATAATAGTTTTTAATTCTAGATTATGGTGTTAACCACACAAATTAATGTTGTTGAAGATCGAACCCAAGAAGGAGATCAAAGTATGAAACTCTCCTTTAAGCAATTGAAGATCAAAAGATTACATTCTTAAAGAGAAGAATCAATCGAAGGATTAAAATAGAGATTATACCCACAATTGATCATCTATTTAATAAATTTAAATTCGTATCATTTTATGTCTTGTTATTTTTACAACATAAAATTTGTGTTACAAATTTCTAGCGCGCTTAGCTGGACGATTTTTGCCTCTCATCTTTTCTATTCACAAATTAAGTTCATATGGAAATAAAGGCAAACACTCCATCTTCATAAATTTCAAATTTCTTGCATCAAGCTATCAATCAACTTTTTGAAAATTATGCAAGTGGGGGTAAATGAAGACAATGCTTCTTGTCTTCACTCTAATTCCATTCAAATGAGGTAAGGCGGTGTTCCATATCTTCACTCAAATTTCATTCAAAAGGGACAAATTAAGACGGTCTCCATGTCTTCACCTCAAATTCTATTCAAAAGGGGCAAATGAAGGTAAAGTTGTTGAAAGTTAATTCCCAAAAAATGAAGAACAAGAAGTGGAGTCATCTTCAACTTTCCAATGCTCCAAGATAAGAGTATAAAATATCTAAAAATTTTAAATTGAGGTCTTCTCAAGTACTCTTGATGAGAGCCCAAACTGTTAATAACACTCCTTAACATGAGTTACAAGTCAAATCAAATGATACAACCATTGACATAAGCACAAAAGACTTACAAGTCAAATCAAATAAAACACTCATTGACATAAGTATAAATAGTCTACAAGTTAAATCAAATTAAGCACTCTTTGACAAAGAGCATAAAATGTTTAAATATCAAATTTTGAACTTCTCCATATGAGTATAAACTATTTCAAAATTTTAAATTCAAATGAAACCCCTTGATATGAGTATGAACTATCAAAAAAATTCAAATTCAAATAGGAACTCCTTAATAAATTATCTACCAAATTTAAATTCAAATTTGATACGAGTATAAACTATCTAACAAATTCAAATTCAAATAGTTATTCTTTGATTCAAGTATAAACTATTTAAAAACTTCAAATTGAAATGAAGGCTCTTTGATAAGAGAATAAACTATGTATAAATGAAAGCTGAAGGACTCCTTGATATGAGTTTAAAGTATCTACAAATTACAAATAAATTTAAGTGAAGTACTCCTGTATACAAATTCAAATCAATTCAAATGAAGAACTCTTTGATATTAGTTTGAAATGTCTCTACGCTTCAAGTAAATTGTGGTTACTTGATACTCTCTATAAAAAAATCGAGATTTATTCACTTTTCACATTCGTTGAAATAGATCCACATGAACAAGTCTTGAGGAGGCATTTGTAGACATGGAAATTATTGTCAATTATGCATTAGCATCTGTAATATATTTTTATTTATCAATTTTTATATTTTTATTTATTTTTGGTGTTTTCATTAAATTCCAAGATTAGTTAAAATATTTAATTAATAGGCAAATTAGATATTACCATCGATGAAACTGGGGTATATTGATAATTCAAATCATATCTTGGAGATTATAGATGTGAAAGCCAATATTTTGGTAATTTAAATCATATATTATGATTAAGGAAGTAAATGTCAAGCAAATTATAAAGGATTAATCAGATCGTACCATTTTATCAAATAATCATGGCAAGAACTTCTATTTTACAAGTAAAAATAGGGTAATATCTAAGGTACAATATCAACAATAAATTCCATATTCAAGCAAGTGAGACGTTGGTTACAAATTCTCTCAACTCGAGTCCATCAATTCAAGGAGAACCACAACTTTCTAGGAGATATCAAGACGTTCATCACGGAGCTCATCAACGTAATAGTGTTTAATTCGAGATTAAGATACTAAGCCCATGGATTAACATTGAATATCAAGCCCAACATTGAAGGAGATCAAAGTGTGGAACCCTCCTTCAAGCAATCCAAAATCAAAGATCGCTTTCTTGAAGAGGAGAATCGGAGAATCAAAATAGAAATTCTATTCACATTTGATCATAAAAATTAATAAATCTTAATTTGTATCATTTTATTATCCTGTTATTTTTACAGACATGAAATATGTGTTATAATCATTTTTAAAATTTTGATAATTGAAATATTTTCAAAGATTAGATGAAGCAAAATGATGATGATGGGGAGGAATCTCATTTTCAATAGTAGTTTAGGGGGAAAAGGAATTCTCATCAATATTAAACATATTGATGCAGGTTACCTCTAGGCGTTGAGGTGTAATAGTTCTACTCTACACTACTATCCTAATTACAACTCCAAGAGCTAGATTCTCAACCTACAATACGAACAGATATCCTAGGGAAGCCCCTCAGATGCTTAAGTTAGTAAGAATTATAGTGAGAATAATTATCAACTAAAAGCAAACAATAAAGAGCGTATCTTGTAAATGAGTGAGAGAGGGGTATTTATACCTATTTAATTGGGACATAAGCCTCATGGACAACCTTTAATGTAATTTGGGTATGTTGGGCTTTTGATATTATTTGGACAGAAATTAAATATGTATTAGGCTAAAATAAAATAAAGTGAATATACCAATCATAGAGCCCCCAACTCTCAGGCAGATGAGGAATGTATAGAGTTAAGAACTTCGTTTATAAGGTAAGGTGTTGGTAGCAGAGGTGAGATATGTTGCTGTGTCAGAGAATATAATTACGAAGCTTTGATGTCTTTCCAGGGAGGAACAATCACCATCCTCACAAGGACGAGGTATCCGATTCATGTTCTTAGAGTTGTAGTTCCTAATACTTGCTCTTTTTCATTCTTTTCATATTATAGTAGTCATTTTGAGAAGAATAGGTTTAAGATTTGGCCATGGAAGGAGCAGCTCTGGTGAGGATTCATTATGTGATGAGCGAGTGAAGATAATCATGCTGGCTAGGGGGATGATAGTGGAACTAGCATATCTTTCGACAAGGTAGAGGTGCCTCAACCGACCCAGTTGAGGCATGACTGCCTCGACTAGCTATTTTTTTGCTATTCAGGTATAGGAGCCTCATCCCTCTAGCCGAGGCCTTTGATGCCTTGACTGGCTTCTTTTGGCCAAGGTATGCATGCCTCGGTCCCTATTTCTTCCGACCGGGCCCCATACCTCGACTGTGTCTTCTTTCTATTAAGGCTTTGTTACCTTAATCATGCTCTTCTTGTGGGCATTGGGAATGTCTCTTCGCATGGTAGAGGCTGACTGTTCATGGAGTTCTTAACTCAATTTATCTTGCTCTTTTTGTTTTCATTCTCCACAGAAAATCAATTTCTTGTTGAGTATTTTGAGAGAGTTTTTCCTGGATTGAAGTAGGCTTTTTTGAGCTTGCCTACTTACCGTCTGAATTGCTAAAGTGGAAAGATATTGAGTCTTACAATAATAACTCTCTATGCTACTATTCTTGCTCCATGGTTCTCATATTATTGAACAAGGTTCTCAACCTTTTCATGCTAAGTTATCTCCTCATCGTCGTATTTTATAACTTTGCTAGGAGAATATAACTTGATCATAGTTATTCTCATGGATCGAGGAATCAGCTTACAATGATATAATATCTCTATTTTTATTAAATTTCCATAGTAGTGTGTAATAGCCAAGCCTCACACTACTTACTTGGCCAATATGATTCATGCATTATGTGCTGATTTTATATGCTACTTGCATTTCTATTGACATTGCATAATTTATTTCATTTTATACGATATTTTTGAATATTAAACTTAATTCTGAAGCTCTTGCACGGTATTTGTTATTGAATTTCCTCATCTAAGTAGTTGATTTTATATTGAAATAAGAAAAAATGAGGTTGATCAATATTGGATATAGATGGGATATATAGATTATAATTTTGGAAGTGTTAAAAGTGTTACTAGTAAGGTTATACGGTTTGATTCGATTTCATCTAGGTATTTCAAAAATATATATATGGGTAAATTGTATATTTGGGACATTGGACATAAGATAATATGATTGAAAGGTGATATTACAATATTCATTTATGTATAAGATTATATAATTTTTAATATGGACAATTATTCAAGAATCGGGTGACAATTGGAAAACAAAATAAATGAACAGTTAGGAAATTAGCTTATAAATTATCTATGGGATCTTGTGATAATTAAAATAGGATGCAATAAAATTAATGTATAGTAAGACACAACTTACCACCTCAGCTTGCTACCAAGCTTAAGCAAGCACCCAAGTGCCACCTCAAGCTTTCCTTCACTCTTAGCCATTTACCCACGACCCTCAACCATTTCAGTCATTTTTAGGTTCTAAACTCATGTCAAAATCTCTCTAATCTGGTCCTAATTGATTCCAAGTGATAGAAAAGGGCAAATGAAGCAAAAGGAAGTAGTAATCACAAGTAGAAGCTGAAATTGGCATAGGTGAGTTTCATATACAGTTTTGACATCAATTTTTATATTATTTGAGGGTTTTGTGATTTATTAAAATTATTATCTTGTTCATGATGATGTTATAGGTTATTCATAGGGTTATTATGCGTAAAAGAATGATTTGTGGTTACAAACACATAGTAGAACCACTAAGGGGCAGAATTTGTGTATATGTTGATTTCTAATTTATTGAGCTTAAAATCTGCAAGAAACCTTCGGTAAATTCTATATTTATCATCATGAATGTGTTTATATAGGATTTAAGATTATGTATTTAGATTTGGATAACTTTGGAATTAAAATATGGCATGACAATACTATAACCTGGTTGTCTCTTTGTATATGTTATCTAAGTGTGGTGAAAATTTGGGAGTGGTTAAATATACTTAAGGGTGCCAAAACCATCAATGTCATGAAGTGCGCAAAACTATCACGGTAGAAAAAATCTGTTTCAGTATGCTGTGAAGGAAGCTGAACTTGGGATGCTATATCCATGAGTTTTAGCCATTATATGATATGTTTACATTATTTTTGATGTTATCTAAGTGATATAAAAATTGGGGAGTGAATGAATATGTCTAAGGGTATCAAAATCATCATGCAAATTAATGTGGCAACAAGAAAATGTGAAGTTGTGAATCTGTCCCATTTGATTCATTAATAGTTCCAGCATAGATGTGGTGTATTTGATCCCTAACATTTAGGGTGATGTTGTAAGAGTTATAATACATCAATCAAGTGAGGTTAGTATACATTTAAGATGTGGAACAAAGGTACGTATAAGGTTGTATTCGGTTATAGTTTTTAAGTGGTAAGGTTGTTTAGTTAAATTGAGATTCAAAATCTTTATACTACATTAGGTATAATAAACTTGTTAATTGAGGATGGTGATTGATATCTTGTATTTTTACAGATTATTTCATATCTAGGGTTGGGGAGTAATACTTAAAAAATCTAGAAGTAACACACAACCGATCAAAGGTAAGTGAAAATTCATTTGCAACTACAATGCATGAACATAGTATATCTTGACACATTTATACTTAATGTGTTGATGATATTTAAATTGATTGGATGAAAAGTATAGTATGTAACTTAAGAGTTTTATGATTCTTGAAACATGTTGAGAGCAAGATGACTTACATTTCATATTGAACATACTATTCATGAGAATTTACATGTGCATGCATGACATATGAGTATAGTTGAGGTTCTTGCATGCATGATATGATTTGAGACATGATTTTCAGGAAAAAAAATATTTTGGTTGGCCACTACTAGTGTACCGAGGCGTTCTTATATGATATTTTGGGGCACTGTGAGTGTTACTTCTCGGAGGATCATAGGGGTTGACAGGGGGTGTGCCTCTGGTGGTTACGAGAGGTGGACCACTTGACTGTACCCTTATTAACACTGCTGGTGGGAAGACTTTTGGAGGATCAAAGAGGAAGATAGGGGGTGGACCTCTGGTGATCCCAGAAGATGGCCCACGGACTGTGTCAATATATTTATGGCCATGTGATTAATGATATTGTTGAGAGCTCTATCCGGTACATAGTAGGTAGATCAAGGGCCCAGTGGTGGAAAATGATTTTGAATGAACTATTTTGGTCTAGGAGCTTGTATTCCTAGCATGATTTCATAGAGATGCATCACATATATGTTAGATAATCTCTTCAGCAAGCATGATTTTCACTTACTGAGCGTTAGTTCTTGTAGTTCATGCATTATAGGTAAGCATGGTGTACCTGAGACTCTAAGGCTTACTGGGCTGGTTGTTGGTTGTCGGAGCTCGTAGAGGCTTCTAAGGATCACTGTACATGGATGATGACCTACTGAGTTGTGTTGTAGGCATGTTTTAATTTTTATAATCATTATTATTATGTAAATTGTTGTCTATATATAAAGGGTTACAAGATGTAAAATGTCCTTAGTTCTTCCGAAAGTATAGACTATTATTTAAATTTTTGAGTCTATCATATTATAACTTTGGGATGTCGTGTCCTATATAACTTTTAAAATTTTACAATAAATAAGTTTGAAAATAGCGTGACTGTTATGAGTGTTGTGTTTTATATAAATGGTGATTTTTCTATATACAGGATTATATGTGAGAAAATACTTTTACTGTTTCTCAAAATGCTATAATTGATAAAAAAAAATGATATATATACACATGTACACACATGTGCTACCGTGTCAAAATTATTGTTATATCAATATATATATTTAGTGGTGGGGGTGTTACATAGTGGTATCAGAGCCCAGTTTGTGGTTCTATAGACTGTCCATGTACATGATCTTTGAAACTGGTGGGGCACAACCATGCCAGTAAGTTTTATTTGTTGTATAATTTATTTTGTATTTCATGAATAATATTGGCCATGTGTTTTAAAATTTTGTATAAAATAATGGTTGAGGCAGACTCATCAATAATAACAGGTATAAAATTTATGTTTGGTATTCTATTTTTGGAGCTACATATTCTCTATTATTCACTAAGTATGTAATAAGATGGGATAGCGTACTTGATATATATGAGTTCAGTTACAATGTTTTAATTACATCTGAAAATTCAAGATGAACTAATTAGATTTTAAGAGCTCTAGGTTAATTTTGTTATATTGGCTAGGATTATGATATAACATTCTATGTTGATTGATTTATTGAGAATTATGCATTGTGGATTATTCAAGGATTATTAAGACTTTTAAATTTTAAGTGATGAAAATTTAGAAATTTTATAAAGACCATAGCAGGAAAATGTTTACTATTTGCAGAAAATAAAGAAGATTGTCAAATTATAATTTTCTATAGTATGAAAGAGAGTAGTAAGAAAGAGTTATTATCGGTCTTTGGGTTGTGTTAGAAATTTTAGAAATGACCAAGTTTACTAAAAAACCATTTGTGTGATCTTAGATCTCTTGATACATGTTGAAAAGAAGTTTTCGGGCATGCTATTATCTAACCAATTGATTTTATCCTGGATATAGTTGTAAGAACAAATCCAATCTCTCTTTTAGTTTATCATATATACCTATTGGAATTCGATGAACCTTAAGTGATATTGTTATAATATTGGGCAACGCATTAAGGTCTAGTACTTCTCCTAAACAAGCTCCACTTCATATTCACCTAGACGAAAGATAAATCTTGAGATTATGTATTATTTATTGCAACTTAATTGAGCAATAATTTGTAATAAGTACAGATTTATCATACTAAGGTTTATTGATAAATTAAGAGGAGCTACTGTGATCTTGAAGATTGATTTTAAGTTTGAATTAATTATGAATTTCTTGTTGTGCCATTGGGTTGAGTAATGCCCTAATTATTTTGATATATATGATGAATAATCTGTTTGATGATTTTACATGGGTATATTTGGGATGATATTCATTGATGATATCTTAGTGTACAACGAGGAGAAATATGATTGATTTTTCAATACGATCTTGGAAACTCTAAAGAAGTAGAAAATTATTTGTTCAATTTAGTAAATGCGATCTTTTATTTATGTAATACAATATTTATTTTTGGGACTGGTAAGTTTCTTAAGAAGGTGTCTTTGTAACTATTCAAAACTTTGAAGTTCTACTGAAATAGGGAAGACCAATAAATGTGATAGAAATAAGAAAAGTTTTCTGGGTTAGTATATTATTAGGTATTCAGTCAAAATTTCTCCTTAGTTGTTACTACTTTATTTCATCATACATACAGGCTAAGTGGGAATAAATATCTAATTACTTAAAAAGAATTAATTTGAGCTTCAATAGTGACTCTAACTTTAGATATAAGTTATTTATTGTGTATAATAGTGTATCTCATTGTGTTTTGGTATATGTTTAATGTAATATAAAAAAGTTACTCGACACTCTTCGAGTTATTTAGATTATTTATGTAATACTACATGTGATATTACAAAACTGAAGTACTTGAAATGTCTATATACTTAAAAGGAGTTGAACTTGAAGAAAGGATGGATATTAATAGTAAGTGAATATATTATTTGATCTATATAACTACAGATGTCATTGGAATGAAATATCTCAATAGACTAATTATCAAACAAATTTTACTTCATAAACTATTATGGGAGTTGAGGGTTGTATGGAAGATGAATTAGAGTAAATGGTGAATTATTTGTTTATTAATATTTTGGTAAGACTGATTTTGATTGATCCAATTTCAAATGTTCAAAATAAGGTCGATGAAAGGTTAGGATTAAAATGAAAGGCATAAAAGACACTTAAATAGATTATCGGATACTGGACGAGCTATTATGGAATATATTGTTAATATTTGGTTTGCCACTAAAAAAAAGGATATACATAAAAATGCATATGTAAGAATGATTTAGTTTAGCTTTTATTTTTAGGTGGAAATGGGAAAGCATTCATGAATTTTGTATATGATAATGGAATTGAGTTATCGTTCATAGGTTAACTAAATATGCTCGTTCTTTCTCAATTTACCCTAGGTATTTCTTAAAAATCTATGAAAAGATAAATGTATAAGAAGTGGTTAGACTTTATGATTCATTAGTGTCTATTTGCTCTGATGTAGATTTAAGGTATTTGTCCATGACCTAGAAGATCTTACATCAGGTATTGGGGATAAAATTATATTTTAGTATTGTGATCATCCATGCATCAATGGGCAATCAGAGCAATCAAATTAGACTTTGCAAGATATGCTTAGAGCTTGTGCATTAGATTGTTGATGTCAATTGAGAAAAATTTTCCTTGGGTGGAATTTCTTATAACTTCAGTTATAAGGCTACTTGGGATAGTTCTCTATGAGGCATTATATGATAGAAAATATAGGTCATATTAATTAAGATGTGGAACAAATGTGTGTAAAAGGTTGTATTCGGTTATAGTTTCTAAGTGGTAAGGTTGTTTAGTTAAATTGAAATTTAAAATCTTTATACTACATTAGGTATAATGAATTTGTTAATTGAGGAAGGTGATTGATATCTTGTATTTTTACAGATTGTTTCACATCTAGAGTTGGAGAATAATACTTAAAAACCTAGAAGTAACACACAACCGATCGAAAGTAAGTGAAAATCCATTTGCAACTATAATGCATGAACATAGTATGTCTTGACGCATTTATACTTAATGTGTTGATGATATTTAAATTGATTGGATAAAAAGTATAGTATGTAACTTAAGAGTTTTATGATTCTTGAAACATGTTGAGAGCAAGATGACTTACATTTCATATTGAACATACCATTCATGAGCATTTACATGTGCATGCACGACATATGAGTATAGTTGAGGTTCTTGCATGCATGATATGATTTGAGACATGATTTTCAGAAGAAGAAAAAATTTTTAGTTGGCCACTACTAGTGTACCGAGGCATGCGAGGTGTGCTTATATGATATTTTGGGGCGCCGCGAGTGTTACTTATCGGAGGATCATAGGGGTTGATAGGGGGTGTGCCTCTGGTGGTCACGAGAGGGTGGACCACTTGACTGTGCCCTTATTAATGCCACTGGTGGGAAGACTTCTGGAGGATCAAAGAGGAAGACAGGGGGTGGACCTCTGGTAATCCCAGAGATGGCCCCCGGACTGTGTCAATATATTTATAGCTATGTGATTAATGATATTGTTGAGAGCTCTATTCGGTACATAATAGGTAGGCCAAGGGCCCAGTGGTGGAAAAAAATTTGAATGAACTATTTTGGTCTAGGAGGTTGCATTCCTGGCATGATTTCATAGAGATGCATCACATATATGTTAGATAATCTCTTTAGCAAGTATGATTTTCACTTACTGAGCATTAGCTCATGTAGTTCATGCATTGTAGGTAAGCATAGTGATACCTGAGACTCTGAGGCTTGTTGGGCTGGTTGTTGGAGCTCCTAGAGGCTTCTAAGGATCACTATACATAGAAAACACTTTTATTATTTCTCAAAATGCTACAATTGACAGAAAAAATTATATATATACACATGTACACACATGTGCTACCTTGTCAAAATTATTATTATATCAATATCTATATTTAGTGGTGGAGGTGTTACATAGTGTACTTGAAATAGTGTTGAGCCACCTCTTGTGGGACTTTGTCGTATGCTCAGGATGGTTTTTAAGCCACCATTCATGGGACTTGGTTATTGCTCGAGATGATTTTGAGCTACTAATTATGGGACTTGGTCCTATGCCTAGGATGGTTTTGAGCCACCGCTTACAAGACTTGGTCTTATGCCAAGGATGGTTTTGAGCCACCATTTACGGAATTTGGTCGTATGCCTAGGATGGTTTTGAGCCACCACTTACAGGACTTGGTTGTATGCCTAGGATATTTCTGAGCCACCGCTTACAGGACTCAGTCATTACTGCTCACCTACATATTTGTTAATTTCAAAGTTTGGGTGTGTTAGGCTATCCACAAATATAAACAAGATTTTTGATATGTGCAAGCAACGATGATAATTATGAAATATAAACATGAGCAGTCGTAAACTTAGCCAAGTAATTTAATATATTTTTTAAAATGTAAATCTTTGCATAAAATAAGAAGTCCAGAGACTTAATCATAAGTAACAAGATAATCAATATCTAATACCTGATGGCAAGAAAAAAGTACACTAGTGAGGGACTTAGTTTAAAGAGAATTTCAACCATCTTTTCTCTCTACTTCCTACTAAGGGTAAAACTTCTTGAGGTTGTCTGCATTCCATAAATAAGGAATGTCATGCCCATCATGATGCTACAATTTATAAGCTCAGGGTCTTACAATCTCTGTAATCTTGTAAGGTCCCTCCCATTTTGCATCTAGTTTCCTTATGGGTCCTGAGAGTTTTGTCTTCCTCTTCACCAGGTCTCCTACTTGGAAGTTTTGAGGGCACATCTTGGAGTTGTAAGCCCTGACCATCCTACTTTTATACATCTCTGCTTATGTGGAGGCTTTTTCTCTTACTTTATCAATTAAGTCAAGATTGGTCCTCAAGCCTTGATTGTTCGCCTCCAGAGTGTAGATTACTACCCTCAGGCTTAGCTCCCAATATCTCTTGGACAACTCATTGTATCCCATATGTAATGGTGAAGGGAGACTCCTTCATTGTTGTATGCGGTGTTGTGCGATATGCCCTATAAGATGGAAAGAAGTTCATCTGCTCAAGCTCTCTTTGTTGCTCTCCTAGGCGAGTTTTTATATATTGAATAATAGTGCGGTTGTCACTTCAACTTGTCCATTAGCTCAGGGATTGTCAATAGAGGTGAAGAATTATTTGCTTGATAATTCCTTGCACCATTCCCGGAGTTTGGTTTCTTGGAATTGTATTTTATTATCTGAGACTAATGCGTAGAGTAAGCCAAATTTGCAAATGATGTTTCTCCATATGAACTTCAAGACTTTCTTTACAAATGTTTTTGCAAGGGGCTCAACTTCCACCCATTTGGTGAAATAGTCTACTGCTATTATCATGAACTTCCTCAGCCCCAGGCTAAGAGGGAATGGTCTAACAATGTTCATGCCCCACTAAGTAAAATGACATGGACTTTTTAGAGATTGCAAGAATTTCGCTAGCAAATGAGGCACGTTTGCATGCTCTTGACAAGCTTTGTAGCATGGCGCTAGGGCCTTAGCATCCTCAAGCAAAGTAGGCCAGAAGTATCATTATCTTAGGGTTTTTACTACTAAGGTCTTTCCTCTAAGGTGAATGCCGCAACTTTCTTCATGGATCTCCCTTAGGACATACTTTGTCTTTGCTGGAGATAAATTTTTGAGATATAGTTTGGTAATCGCTTATATAACTCTCCATTGATTAGGATAAATCACACTGCTTGGGCCATTAATTTTTGTGCCTCTTAAGGCGTCTCTAGCAATGTCCCTGTGTTGAGGTATCGAATAATTTCATCTTTCTAGATGGGCGCTTTTCCTCCATAGGATATTAGGACGGTGATCTTTGTACTGGTAAGGGCTGCTAATAAGCTGACTATCTTGGTTAATTAATCCTTCTTCACATTCTCACTTCATGGAATTTATTTTACCACGAACTCCTCAAACTTAGACTACAGGTCCTTGACTAAGGATAAATACTTTATCATTTTCTCGCCACTTGATCCCTCTATCCGACACACCACCAGTTGAGAGTTACTGTGTGTAATGAGTTTGCACTTCTGTCACAAGAGCTAGTTTTCTTTCTGCTAGCAATGCTTTATACTCTGCCTCATTGTTAGAAATTTGGGACTCGAACTTGATAGCATATTCAAGCTGGTCCCCTTGAGGGCTTTCCAGTATAATTCATGCTCTGTTTTCGAAGAGGTAGAAGAACTATCAACATAGATACTCCAAATAGAGAGCGAGCTGTTAGGAGCATCAAACTTCATCTCTTCAAGGAAATTGATAAGGACTTGTGCTTTTATGGTTGGTCTAGGATGGAGTTCTATCCCATAATCACTTAACTCCATTGCCCAATTCACCATTCTCCCAAAAGTGGTTAGGTTTGATGGGACTTGCTTTAGCAGATGGTTGGTTAACACCACCACTAGATGTGATTAGAATTATGGCCTTAGCTTCCAGGCGGTGGAGACTAGGGTTGATGCCAGCTTCTCAATTTCTATATAATAGGACTCAGCGCCCTATAGAGTATGGCTGACATCTAAGTAGGGTGGTATTCTTGTTGCTTTTCGCATGATAAAACTATGCTAGTAGCTTCTTTTGAAACCGCCAAGTATAGGAATAGAGTCTCTCTTTTCTTTGGTTTGGTTAACAGCAGTTGTGAAGTCAAGAACATATTCAGCTCCTCAAATTCCTACTAGCAGCCTGGCATCCACTCGAACTGTCCTCTAGTCTAAAGTAACTTAAAGAATAGGAAGCTCCTATCTTCCGACCTTACGATGAAGCGACTTAACGCTACTAGGCATCCAACTAATCTCTGCACCTCTTTGGTAGTTGTTGGCAAAGGTATGTTTAAGATGATATCTATCTTCTATGGTTGGCCTCGATACCTCATTCAGAGATCATGTATCACAGGATCTTTCCGTCTTGCACTCTAAAATTACATGTAACTGGGTTTAGTTTCATTCCTGAAGCCTTGAGGATCTCAAAACACTTTCTCAAGTCTAGTGACATCCTTTAATGCTCTTCACCAACAAATCATCTATGTATACCTTCTTGCTTCTGCTGATTTGATATTCGAACAATTGGTTAACCAGCCTTTAGTATGTAGCTCCAGCGTTCTTCAGCCTAAAAAGCATAACTTTGTAGCAGAAAATTCCTTGTTTAGCTAGCGCCACATTAACTAGCCACTCAGGATATTGTATAAGTCGAATGTAGCAAGCTAAACAACTTATCTACCTCTTTCTCAATGGCTTTATTTCTCTCAGGTCTGCATGTCCTCATTCTCTGCTTGTTAGCCTCATGTGGGGGTCAGCATTAAGGTGGTGTTTAGATAACTCAAAAGGTATGCCTTGTAAGTTACCCATTTCCCAGGTGAACACTTGTATATTATTCTGGAGAAAGACTATCAATTCTTGCTCAATGGTTGCATCTAGGTGAGATCCAATGTGGACTATCTTCATCTCATCCCATCGGATCAATGCGATCTTTTCAACTCTTCTGCTACTTCCAGCCTAATCTCATCTCTCTTTCTTTTTTTACTTGCTTACTTTTATCTTGTCGAATACTCTTCAATGTCGAGCATAGCATTTGGGGTCCTAATAATTTTAGCTTTAAGGTTTGTTGAGAGATCCTAGTTGGACGCCTCCATGCAATCATTCTGAATGGTAAAGCAGCATTCTATGGTCATCCTCCTATCTCATGAGGCCTCGCCTACATCTATTAGAGTAGGAAACTTCAACTTCAAATGGTAGGTGGAAGTTATAGCTCCAAATATGTTGAGACTCAGTCTCCCCCAGATTATATTATACTGCATCGGGATTTAGACCACCAAGAAATTCACCATCTTGGTCACGCGATGGGGATATGATCCCAATGAAAGGGGGATAATGACCTCCCATAACGCCTTAACCTCTATATGCTCAAGTCCCTTGAGGGTAGTATTGGTTATATTCAGGCAAGAGTTGTCCATTCCTAGTAGAAGGAATGCGTGATAAGAAATGATGTCTGCAAAGTTGTCTACATCAACTAGGACCTTCTTGACCAAGAAGTTTGCTAGAGCTACTGAAATAACTAGGGCCTCATCACGTGCCTCTCTTGAAGAATCTAAATCTTGATCATCAAAAGTGCACTCATCTCGCTACCTACTGAGGCAGCACACTTTGCTAAAAAGGGGAAGGTATTAGAAATGCACTTATTGGGATTCACATAGGAGGGCCCTCTGGGTCCTAGATAAGCATCCACATATCGGCCCAACAAAAATCACATTCACTATACTGGGTCAATCGTGAACTACATCTTGCTTCTATAGCCAGTGTCCTCACTCTTGCAACAGGGTCTTCCTATAGACGACGCCAAAATAATGTGGGTTATCTCTAGATGTTGAGGTGTAATAACTCCGCTTCACCACTTATATCCTAATTACTGGTCCAACAGCTGGGTTCCCTATCTGCAGCATGAACAGACTGTGAGGAGGGCCCTGGGGTTGTCCGATGGAAGCCTCTTCGATGCTTAAGTCATTAAGAATTTTGAAGAGAATAATTACTGACTAAAAACGAGCAATAAAGAGCGTACCTTGTAAATGAGTAAAATGTGAGGCATTTGTACTTGTTTAATTAGGACATGGGGCTCATGGGCCTTTAATGTATTTTGGATCTTTTGAGCTTTTGATACTATTTGAACTGAAATTAAATATATGATGAGCTAAGGCAAAATAAAGTGAACATACCTATCACATATATACTCTAACTACAAGAGGCATATTGTTATCACGAATAACCTACTTAACAAGAATTGCTTAAGGAAGCTATTGTTCTTTTAGTAAATTTAAGTGTTTAGTTTGAAAAGAAAGGAAGACAAGAAAGAAATTTCATGCAGTCCAAATGGTTCACTTTCACTTTTCAAGGTTGGTCTTCCCTAAATAATTAAAGCTCAGTATATGCTACATCTAATGTATTGTCCATTAAGTATTTAGATGATTAATAACTATTTTATTTCATAAAAAATTAGACACTTGTTAATTATCCACACATCTAATATATTTTCTATCAAAAATAGCATCTCAACGACCAGAAACAACAAAGACAAACTACAAATTGTGAGAACATTTCAGGAATAAAATTTGGGTCACTTAGTTTAGTTTGCTGGAAAGTGGGAAAAAATGAAGGATTAATTTTAATTAGAAAAAACTCTTGACTCAAACATTGGAATGACTCGAAAAATGATACTTCGGTATATAGACAACGCCATCAAAATTTGTCCCTAGAAATCTTTCCTATCACCTTCACATAACAACCTAGAGAGTTTTAGAAAAACTCTTGCGGGAACTTCTGTAATTGCTATTCACCAGTATTAGGTGGTTTTGCAGTATCTAAAAGAGAATTTTCACTGAAGACATTAACAATTTTATAGTGGGGGCAGTCACCACCTATACATAAACATGTATATGTGTGTCTGTGGTGGGTGAGTGTCTAATATTTTTGTACCTATATATTTGTGTGTTAATTTATCTCTACTAAAAAGTTGAAAAGGGCCAAATGGTGATATGACCACTTTTTAAGCTTCTGTACTGTGTTTCTCTCCTACAGACTTCTTTTTTTTTTTTTTCTCTCCAACTCCTTCCTATTTTTTCTTTTCTCACAAACATTTCTTTTCTCTTCATTACTTATCAGAAAAATATTTTCTTCTTCATTTTATAATTTTTTTTCATAAAATAGTTATAGTAAGAGTTGTAAGAAACACAATTAATTATTTATAACTTTCATTATTTATGCACACAAATCGGCTGTCTCACACACCCCAAACATAATACATGTGTGTGTATACTCTACTTATAGAAGTGTGAATTGTGTGTGTATGTATACTCTGCTTATAAAAGTATGAATTGTTGAAGTGTGAAAAAACTCAATTGTCCATCTTTATATATATTTATATGTGTATCATAATAGTGTGAGGTCGTTGAAATGTGAAAAGACTTCATTGTCCATTCTTATTAGTTTCAAAATAAAAAGATAAAAACACTGAAAATAAAAACTAAAAATGAAAATATAACCAAAAGAACAATCACTGAGCAAACATTTCTTACCAACACTAAGAATAAACAAACAAGGAAACAATTAGTACATTTGCAGAGAACAATGTGTCAATGGTGCAATTCATTGATTATGAAGAGGGATGCATCTAAACAAACTTACAGCAACCATCATCGCCGGAAGAACTTATTTCCTCTACATCTTTGGCTTTGAATGCAACTTTCAGACAAAGCTTTCGGTTTCTACACATGTAAAATGGAGAATTCTTAGGAAAGGCATGGGATAAAGGCAATGTTGTAAAAGGTGAAGGGGATAAGGTAATATGGTGTGGTATTGCCATTTCTAGAGAAAGAACACTGTGTGTGTGTATGGTTTGTGTAACTGATCTTCTGCAGGCAGGTAACAAGTTTTTGAAAGCTTTTTAAGTTTATAGGTGCAGTTTTCTCCTGGGATTTATAGTATTTGCCAACAATGAAATTGGTTTATGGCATAGGTATAGCACTTCGATCTGTTCTAATTTGATATTTCATGTCATATTCTACTTCATATATATACACCACATGTATATGTGTAATTAAGAAAATGTTCCACTTCACATATATAAGTACTCCAAATGTATATTTTTTATATTTGGCATACATTTGCAATGTAAATTAGGAGATGCAACGTAAAGTTAAGACAAAGGGGATCGGACTGAATGGTGTCCTATATCATGAAGAAAACCAGAAGTCCACATGTGCTTCAAATTTCATCCATCTCTGGCCAATAATTCACATGGTATTGTACTTGTATTTCTTCCCACCGACAATGGTGACAGTGGTTGAAATTGCTTTTGGACAAAAAAAATTCTGCATAGCTTACATTGGCAATATTCAACAAAAATAGCTCTGATTGGTTTCATTTTGAGTGTTTTGGTGGAAATATTATAAGAAAATGGTGAGAAAATGTATTGGAGAATGTTACGTATGTTTGGTTTTATTTTTGAGGGAAATATTTTCTAGAGTTTTTTTTATTAGAGTATTACATTATCATTTTTTATTAACTTATATTATTTCTAAATTAATATAATAATTAGATGATGTAAATATATTATTGATATAATTTATTTGAATATATATAAAGATATATATGATAATATGAATATATAATAATTGATATATATATATATATATGGTAATGATTAGGATTTTTTAGGAATAATTTGGGAAGATGAAATATATTTTGGAGGAAATAATATTAAATATTTGGTTTCATTTCCCCAAAACTGAAAATGAAATCCAACTGAATATTTGGTTTTCTTCAATTCTGCTTATTCTTTCAGTACAAATAATTTTGCAAACAACTGTACCCTTGAGCCTATTATACTAACAATTAATTTAAACATCTGTAGTTAGGAACTAATCTAAGTCGAACGTAATCATAGATTGATCCAAGTTATATTTAAGTATTATGTACTTGTCTGCTGTGTCAGGAGTTAAATTGTGCAGCTCTCTGTTATCCTATTAGTTAATAATGGGTCGAGTACTCATCTATACGAGTTAATCCTAACATGTTCAAAGTCCACTTCCTGCTCGCGATCCTTCGAAGATCATCAGAACAAGGTGCTCTGAGTATGGAGACAAATGTGACCTACGATACGAACAAGATTATTAGTTAGAACCATGGTTTACACATTGTTTCCTTCCTCTTTAAATGGCATGCATGCACATTGCAGTATGGTCTAACCGTGAGGTTCATCAATCATCATTGTACAAAACATTTCTCATTATAATAGTATTTTTCTCATCCCAATTGGGTCTCGCTCATGAGCCGGAGTAGCTATTTTCATTGGTCAAATTCCTAGTTGGCCCAAGCAGTTAGTAACAATGCTTTTTAGCTGCACAGATGTGATTACTGTGGCGATCAACCACCAAGTTTACCATCGTATCTTGAGGGGTCAGCCCAAGCAACAATGTCTTTCTCTTGCTTTCCTCACCTTTCATCATTCAGAAGTATAGGGGCCAGCAAGCTTATCAGATAACTTGTTCTCTCATATTTAGAGCCTTGTTTATTTCTGATCATCCTTTTCTTGCAGGCACAGGGATTCTGTTCATAGGGTTTTATCATTTAAGAGTGTCAATGACAAATTCTCAACTACACAGTCGGTGCAATATTACCCGAGTTACTACTTTAAAGTTGTCTAATACACTTCCATTCCTGCCTGTGATACTTCCAATATCACCTCACATTGTAACATCTTCCATCCACAGAAAATCAGTCTACATAAACAATATGCATATAGCAATTCACATGGTAAATGACAATCCAACTATAAGCTTCCATTAGGCATTGGGCAAACTATAAGCAAAGTAGCCAATGCATTCTAAGTCAGCCAAGTTGAAGGACTAGGCTAAAAGATCACCAGCATGTGCATAATTGATGCAAGTTCTTATGTATCCGGTTCTTTTTTCCATCTTTCTTCTTTTAACAGAACAAAGTCCAAAGGCTCAATGAAAATTGTCAACAATTCGTTGTAAATGGTTGATAATGTCCTCTGCAACAATTTCAGGGGAGAACTTTCTCATCATGTCAAGCCTAGCTTCCATTCCTTTACTTTTAGCTTCATCAGGATTGCGCATTACGTGCCTCATCAGAAATTGCAGCTTATCAACAGAAGGCTCCGCCCACATATGCCCCTTAAAAGGTCCTTCTTTGACTTCACTCATTCCCTCTAAAGGTATTGGGTAGCTATTCTCATCTGTCAGATACTCAGTCGGCCCCGACCAGTTGGTAGTGATCACCGGCAGTGACATTGCCATTGCCTCCACGATTGGTCGACCCCAACCTTCCCCTCTAGATGGCAGAACAAATGCATTAGCTGCCAAATACAATCTTGGCAGATCAACCTGAGCTATATGGTTATCAATCACATAAATTGAAAACTGGGTTCTTTTGCTACTTATTCTAACTGTTTAGTGTTGAGATGTAAGACCAGGCTTCTGAGCTATACCCACCACCTGAGAGAGGGGCCATCCATAGGACACAATAAGGGGGTTCAGTAATTCCTTCTGTTTATTCATTGGAATAAACCATTGAAGTAAATTGGAGAAACTTCAAGAGTTCTTGAAAAAGATTGCTTTTAGAAGATATGTTGTGAAGTGGCTTGTTTTGATTAGTATGCTTAACGAGATGGCTAAGAAGAAAAGACAAAATGCATATTTAGTCACTAAAAAATTTCATAGTTATACCATAGTCACGGATATTTTAAAAAAATTAATGTATTCACTCAATTTTAAATTAAAATGTACTTTAAGTCATTTAAATTTCAGAAGAAGCATATATAGTCACTCAACTATATAAAAATATATATTTTTAGTCACTTAATTATAAATAAAATATACTTCTAGTTACTCATTTTGAGGAGAAAAGACAAAATTTGTCTTCTAAATTGGACTAAATAGACATTTGGTCTTTTAAATTGACATAATTTGATTTTAGTACACCAAGTTTCTAAAATTGGCATATTTAGTTTGATTTTGATCGAAAAATTCAATCACAAAATTGACATATTTAGTCTTATTTTGATCGAAAAATTCAATCACGGTCGGTAATTGTTGATATGGACACAAGATTGATTGGAAGTTGCTTATAATAACCGAAATTTGAGAATTTTGGGGAATTGGAGGGAAAATTGCTTATGCGGCGTTCACTTGGACAAAATAAATAAAAGTAATGCTTACACAAATTCCAACTAAGCAATTAAAAAAAATAAAATTAATCAAAAAAATTATAATTTCCATAATCCTTATAATTACCTATTTTATTAATTTATGCATTATATGTATATATCTGCTAGATATATTCAGTATATTATATATGTGCATATAAATGTATATATTACATAGGAAAGTGTATGGGATGCCAATCTAGTGGCTATGATGGCGGATCTTGGGGTTCTTTGGGATGAGAAGAAGAAGAAGAAGGCAGAGGGGTTGTGGTGGGTGGCGACAATGGGTTGTGGCGGTTGAAAAATATAACGACGAGATGGAGATTGTGCAGGGAAGGAAATAAGTTTTAGGTGGCGGGGTTGGGGGCTAGGTGGGGCAAGGTGGCGGGGTTGGGGGCTAGGTGGGGCAATGATGGTGGGCGGTAGTAATGGGCGACAATTAGCAATTGGGGGAGGGGCTATGGGCCTGGTTGTTAGGGTTGGTGGTGGTGTTGGTGGAGGAGAAGGAAAAAGAAGAAAACGAAGAAGAATAAGAAGAAGAAGATGAGGAGGAGGAGGAGGAGGATGAGGTTATGTTGTGGCGGTGGTGGGCGACAGCCAAAATGTACAAATATCCACTTGAAGACTTTGTCATAGGTCCAACTACATCTCAACCCCAAGCATCAAGTGACCATAAGTAACAGTATAGTGTAACGACTCAGGCGGTGGGTGAATAAGATTTGCATGAAAGTAACAGGCTTGATATCTTTGTGCGTAATCTATGCAATCCTTTTTCATTATTCACCAATAGTAACCCTTTCTTTTTATTTGAAGGCGCAACTTTGGGCCCGATTGATGAGCCCCACAAATCCCAAAATGGGCTTTTTTCATAGAGTTGGGGTGGGATTCATCCCACATCAAACGAGCATGTGAGTAGCCTGTAGCTTATAAGCAATGGGTCAGCCCCTCAACCTAAGAGATGCATTTTCAAGATAAAATTGTGAGTTTCAGGTCAAAACGGACAATACCTCTTAGGCAGGTGCTTGCCCATTTCGTTCTACATCAGTCTGGTATCGTTTGTGAGAATCCCGCACTAGCTTCCCAAGCATTTGTGTATATTGTTCACCCATATGCTGGGGAGTTTATATTTGGAAGAGATTCATCCCACATCGAATGAGCACGCGAATGGCCTATATCTGGTTGGTCATCATACAACTCCACTCAGTAGGGATACGATGTTCATCTAAGAAATCTGCTAAAACTTGTCATTTCACAGCCTTTTGAGAAACATACATGATCTCAAATTATTGCAACTGAAGGTAACACCTTGCAAGTTTATCAAAAAGAACCGGCCTTGTCATGACATACTTTAGTGGATTTGCTTTTGAGATAAGATGAACCATAAATGCCTAAAAATAATGCTTCAACATCTAGATTGCAAAGATGAGAGCCAAGAATATCTTTTCAATTAGTGAGTAGTTCAACTCATTTGGCGTCATTATTTTACTCAAATAACACTGGGTCTTTTTCCTATCATTATTCTCTTGTGCTATTAAACATCTAACTGAACGATCTTGAGCAGTAATATAGAGTATCAATGGATTTCTCAATGCAGCCAATACAAGAGGTTTCATCAAATAGGCCTTTATACTTTTGAAAGCATTCCTACAAGACTCATCACATTCAAATGAAACACCTTTCTTCATGAGACGAGTGAATGACTGGCATCGACTGGTCATATTTGAAATAAAACTTTGAAGATATGCTAATTTTCGTTGCAAAGTTTTTGGGCATTTTTAGAATCCCATCAATTTTTGCTAGCTTGATTTCTATCCATTGATGACGAACAATAAACCAAATGAACTTTCTAGACTTGACACTAAATGCACATTAATTTTCAGTAAATTCATCTTAAGTTGATATCTTCTTAGGCATTTAAAGGCTTTCCTCAGATCATGAAGATGATATTCTCGCCTTTTGGACTTTACAACCACATCATCAACATAGCACTCCATATTTTTATGAAATCTTCTGCGCGACCCTTTGCTATATAGCACTAACATTCTTCAATCTAAATATCATCACTTTATAGCAATATATACCTTTGGGGGTATGAAATGATGTTAGTTCTTTATCCCTTCGGGGTACAACATTCTCTTCTTTGATTGGACATTTCATTACCAATCAAACCAACAAGATGATCAAGTTGATTGAGGTAAAAGAAAAGATACTTTTCCGATTCACTATGATAGAGATCACTCAAAAGGTGAATCATTTTTAACTGAAACTTAGTCATTGAAAGAGTTGATATTACCATTAATCAAACTTGATACAAAGAAGCCATCTCCTTAACCACTCAAAAGGTTTGTTCGCCCAATTTAAGGACCTAAGAAAAAAAATGAAGAATGTTTAGAACTCCAAGCTATAAAATGCTTTGATCCAAAAGCCTACAAACTTCTTGTTAAAACTTGATACAATGCACAAGAAGGTTCTACCATGGGAAAACTCCCTCTTGAAGCTACTGGCGAACAAATGCATGACTTAACGCTACCCAAAGAATATTAAAAAAAAGGTACACAGTTCAAAGTACTAAAATGGGCCTTGGGTTTGTCTCACGAAATCCTATTTGTATTGGTATCAAAAGAGCCAACAACAATAATGTGGCTGAGGAAAAACTTTCGTCAACAAAAGATGCCTTTGATAAAAATAAAAAAAGAGTGTAACGAATATCTGTCTTTGATAAACTTAGCCCACCTAAAAAGTCCAGACATAAAAGAACCAACAATCAAAGATTGGGTATCTGCAAGATGCTAAGGCTTTGGAAGAAGATTGATGGGCCACTAGCCACTCAAGAACTTCAAAATCTGTTTCTATCCCGTATGAGATGGTACACTATTTTGATCATATCGTGTGATAAAGTGTTGAAGGTCAAAATTACAAATTGTTGTTCTCACACAAACCCAAACAATGAAGAAGATGATAGAGAAAGTGTGGCTTCCTCTTTTCACATTAGTAGTGACATTGACCATGCAACTCCTCAAAATGCTAAGGATCGCTTACACAAGTAAATGTTCAAATTGATCAGTGGTGGTTATATTGAAAAAATGGTTAACACCATGCAGATGGTTCGTATAAGACTTTCCTTTCATCATTTCATTTCAAAATTCATTTCATTCCGACATAATTCATTCATACATACCAATCACCCCCTTAATGTTAAAGTAGAGGTAGAATAACATTTTCACCTTTATCAATCTCCACAAGTTAGATTTTTATTTTATTTACATATATATTTTTACATTTAATTTCCACAAAATTGTTTGTATTCATCTATAGCTATAACTATATCTATAATATATAATCTCTAATTAATCAATGAAT
>CM033114.1:16331349-16410881 GCA_019321725.1 Paulownia fortunei
ATGGTCAGAACACATATACTTTTGACAGTGTCATTAAAATATGCGACGGGTGGATGAAATGAGTGAACCCTAGCCTCTCTACTACTTGACACCCACCCTCTCCCCAGGCGGCACGCCAGGGATCTGATCCCGCCGCTGGTAGGAGCCTCATCCGCAGTGCAAGTAGCCGCCTTCAATTCCGCCACCCTCAGGTTTTCACTACATACTATTTGTTTTCCATTTCTGCTATTTTTATGCAGAAGTTTCATTTAGCGTTTTTTTATACCAATTTTATTCAATTATTCGATAACATGATTGCTTCGGTACTGTATTTACAACGTCGATTTTGGATTTTTTTTTATACATCACAGGTGCTGGATCGGAAGGTTGGAAGAGTTTTGCTGTTTCTGTTGACATTCTCTTCCTCTTCATTCCAGACGTCATCGAGGACAAGCAAATCTCTAGTATATTCTAGATTCTGTTCAAGCTTTTCCTGACCAGTCTCTGTTTTCAACTTGAAAGTTTTAACCCATCTTATGATTCAAGAATCATAGTCATATGAAAATTGTTTGAACGAAAAACCTAAATTTTCTTTTCAACAGAAACCATTTTAATATATCCATCCAACTAAACTAATAACACATTTCAATTGATAAAGAAAAAAAATTATCCTTCCACCTTAAAGTGGTATTCGACGCACGGTGTCCGAATGTAAGACCCAAAACCAAATTCGGTTCTTCTGTCCAATATATAATCCCTTTGGGATCTGTTGAAAAATGATTCGTGTGCATGTGCTCATATTGCCAGATTTTTTTTTTATGTATCTGTTTTTGAACTGGTGTTCCCCATCATGGATGTACTAGGGAAGACCATCTTGATTCAACTAGCATTGGATGATGAATAGATGAACACAAATTGTGGAAAAGTAAATATTGTTTTGTATTTTTGGAAAAATTCAATACCATGATTCTTGAATCATTGACCTTAGAAAACTTTCAAGTTGTAACTAGAGAAGCTATATGTCCTGGAGGCGTTTGGAGTGAAAAGGTGGAGAAGATGAATACTTTGCACATTAATTTATTCAGAAGTAGCGATGTCAAAGTGGCAGCAGCATTGAGGTTTTCTTTCTTGATTATGGGTAAAAGGGCAATTGAATAGGGAACTTTTGGGCCTTTGGGACTGCACAATCTAGTTTAATCCATAACAGTTTATTCTTTGTTAAACAGTCAAGCAGCTTTTCCATCTTGGTTAAAATACGTACATTCACGAAAACAAAGGTGAGTTTAAATCGTCTGAATCTTATTTTCCGAAGAGCCATATGTTGTCTTTTGGATTTAAATTAGTTACATATTTCTGTGCATGTGTAGCGTGCATGCATGACCAGGACTCCATGATGAAATAGTAGAGAAGATCCTTTTGCCCATTTGACTGCTCAGCTTCTTGGCTCCAGGTTGTCTAATTTGTGGCTTGGATATGATTGTTTTCCTTGTTCATCTGAGCCTATGCATGAACACATGTCATGTATGTATATGCAGATGTGTACAATCTCACATCTGATATTGTATGATTTATTTTAGTTTTTTTCGGGTTTTAATTCTGATATGGTGGGTTGAATTCAGATAAATTTGGGAGAAAGAAAACTAGCTCAGGCTGTTACTTTTAGTACTTAAGTGAAGGAAGTTCTCTTAAAGTTGAATAGGCAGTTTAGAGAAAGAAAAGTGATTAATTGTGACAGATATTGATGATAGGCTTTATGGAAAGTATATCCTATTGAGCTCATGAGATAAAGGGCAAATCTTTCTTTTACGAAGGATTCGATCCCATCCTACCAAGTGCCATTTTCAAAGATTAAATGTAGTGATTCATCTCCAGTCTAGGCTTCCTTCGCACAAGCTACACATGGCTCCAGGCGTCATAAAAGCGAAAAAGTCGTTCTTTCTCTTGTCAGAGTGGGAGCAGCTATTTTGCTTGCATCTGCTTGGACTGCTGGTAAGCTTGGACCTCACCTATAAGAGTTGGAAAAAGTTGTAACTAAGTATGCTTAGATGTTTCTCCTGGTGCTGCCAGTTGTAGTTGTGCTTGTGCTGAGTGTCTAAGATATGATTAATCCTTTGTGATGGCAATTTTAGCTGATTTCTTTTCTATCCAGGATCTAGATCAATTTTGTTGTTTACTTATTGCATGATGAAGCTTGTAAGTTTTTAGTGGCGTAATAGGCTCCAAAATTTTATTAATACTGTTTTTTCTATACTTATTTGAGAAGAAACTCTTCTGGGTTCTGGATTAAAAGTCAACAGTCAGGTAGATGTATAAATTTTCTGTTTTGTTTGTTTTTTTTTTTCCTGGTTGTTGAATGACATATTTTTGGCATTTTTTTCTCAATTAGTTAGGCGATTGAAAGGTTAATATAATATTCTTATATCTCACGCATTACAGTTTGCTGAGCATGGTGCACTGTCTTATTGAAACTTTGTTTTAATTCAAACTTCTTGTGCTGTAATTATAAAAGTGCATGATTAAAGTGTGAAGGCTGGCCTGGAATGTAAAGTCAGTTGTTCATCTTGGTTGCATCATCAACCAATCACCATTCTCATATGTTGATTGGTGAGAATGCAATGGTTGGAGGAACATATGATGTCGGGTGAAAGCAGTATCATTGCCATTTCCATGTGTTCTCGGCTCTAGTGAGACTGGGAAACAAGGAGGTATGTACAAGTAGGCCCTAGAACTATTTACTCTACAAGGAGACCATAAGAGCATGCAGATAATGAGAGGACGGTTCAAGATTTGCTGTTTGTTCGTTCAATATATAAGATTTTGAAGACCACCAACTGTCTTTGAAGCCAATATAATTTTTTTCTTAAATTTCCAAGAAAACACTCCTTGTAAACAATGCATACAAGTACAATTATATAGTTCAGTTTAGACCTGACCACGGTTCAGGAATCGCCGGTTTCACGGTTCAAGAAAATTTTGATTCTTAATTTTAACCGTCAAGGCCGGTTATGGTTCGAGTTCTGGAACCGCCGTCCGGTTTCGGTTCTGATCCTTGAATTTTTTTTATTTTTTTACCTTATTTTAAAAATTGAACTAACTATTAATTCTATAAAATTGTAATTTTTGTAAAACAAAAACAAGAGTTTTAAATTTTAAATATATATTTGAATGAAAATTTTGAATTTAAATTTTTAAAAAAAATATCATTAATTTTTAAATTTAAAGAATGTTAACTTAAATTTTAAAAAAAATTATTATCTAAAAATTAAAGTATCAAATATTCTAATTATAATAAATATATAAAAAAAAAGATGTTCAACTTGAAATTTTAAACTTAAATTTTAATAAAAAAATTTGCACTTAAATTTAAAAAAATATTAACAAAAATTTAAATTATATAATTAAAATTATTTTAAAAATAAAAATGAGATTGAACTTAAATTTAAGTTGTCTATGTATCCTCTTAGGGTAAAGAGAATCAAAACTCACGTACTTCTCTTACTTTTTAACCTTCTTACCTTAGAGAGTGGTGTGACTCAATCACTCCCATCCGTTCCCGTTATTGTTTCATTTGTCTCCTCAAAGTAGTCGTTGCCATTGTTATGCAAGTGCAACGGTCAAAAATTGACTGTTGCTAAAGTTTATTTTTAATTTTTTTTTATAAATACCCATCAATTTTTCATTTTTTTCACACTTTAATTCTCAAATCTCAATTATCTAATACTCAACTATCAATTCTCTAATTTCACTATTAATTATTCATTCTCAATTCTATATTATTTTAATTCTTTCATGATTTTTTTTTATATTCATTTATTTCATCTTTAATTTTTATTATTCAATTCTATATACTAAATTTTCATCATTTATCAAAAAATGACATGTTCAAGCAATAGAGCTAAGGAAAGATGCCCGCAACCAACGATTAACCAATGTTTAACATCGATTGTGAAGTTGAGTTAAGTGATGAAGAACAAACTCACTTGTATACTATTAAAGAAACAGTGAGTGATGCTCATACTCGATTTATTCATCTATCAAATTTTCTATTCTTACAAAATATTTTGATATAATAACACTTTCAAATAGAGAGATGCGAGTAAAGTGTAAATATTGTTCGCAATTTTATAAATTCAATCTGGAGGCGGTTATGAATCCTTGAAAAGGCATGTGGAGAAGAAGCATCTAGTAAAATTTGGCATTGATCGTACCCAAATTCAATTGCCATCATTCGTATCTTCTAGCGTTGATGGAGATAACGATTTTTTTTATTTAAATATAATGATGTTAGATGTAGAGAAAATTTAGTTAAATTATTTCTGTTGAACATCTTAGTTTTAATTTTGTAAATAATTTTTTTAATAAATTAATGCAAACAACATATAATCAGGCGGCTAAAGGTGTTCCACGAATCACACTAACGTTATGTAAAAAAATTATATAATAAATCTAAAAAAGAGTTAAAAGAATTATTAAATAATAAAATTTCTTTATGTAGTAATATTGGAGTGATCATTGGCAAATACATTCATATATGAGTATTATATGTCATTAGATTGATAATTATTGGACACTTCAAAAAAAGATTACTTGCATTTAAAGTTTTTGATAATCCACACATAGCGGCAAATATTTCACAAATTATATTTTAATATTAGAATAATATAATTTAGTTAAAAATTTTTTTCAATATCATTTAACAATGCTGCAGCTAATAATGCTAGTATTGGTGATCTTAAAATTTATGTGAATCATCAATTGGTGGTAAATTTTTTCATATTAAATGTGTCATATTTTAAATTTATGTATACAAGATGAGTTACAAGTTTTAGATAATCAACTTAAACCAATTAGACAAATATTTTCTTATTTATGGACACATCCACATATTAATAAACAATAGTTTAGATTTTGTAAGACTAACAGTGTGAGGTCTAAAAAAATTTCATGGATGTTCCAACCCATTGGAATTCAACATATGGATATTAGAAGAATTTATCGACTATAAAGATTTATTATGTCAATTTTGTACAAATTATTACTACTCATTTTCATTTATATCCACATCATTGGACAGTATGTAAAAAAAATTGTAATATTTTAAAAATATTTAATGATACTACTTTATAATTATCTAGTGTTTATTCCCCAACTTCTCATTAAATTATAATATTGTATCAGTTTTACATAAAAATATTAACTCCCAATATGAAAATTTAGTAAATTGTGTTTTATCAATACAGTTAAAATAAAAAAATATTTTTATGAAATTTCAGATATTAATTTAATTGCTGTTGTTTTTGATCCTAGACTTAAATTAAATGGTTACAGAATTTGTTATTAATTTATTACAATGCTTTAACATATAATGAAAATGATTATATAGATATTAATAATATTATATTAAAATTAAATACTTTTAAATGAATTTTATAATGAATACAGTTTTAAATAGTTCACAATCAATCAAATATACATATAACTACATAGTAGTAGTTTTAAACTTACGACAACACAATTTTTATTTATACTAAACATCCTCGAGAATTCTAAGCTCTAGCCAAGAATTTGAGAATTATTTTAATATTTTATTTGAGTTTAATGAAACAGATGACGATAGAGTTCGATATTTTGTGATGGGGTCGCAAAAGAGCAAACACATCTAATTTTGCTTGTGATGGCGAATTAGATACTTGCTTCACCTTTTTAATCGTTGCAGTGAAACAAGTTTTCAGTGCAAGAGGCAATATATTGAGTGAAAAACGCTCAACGTTGTCTCTCGAGAATTTAGAAGCCCAAGCATGATTGGATCAATATCTCAGTACGAAGACAAGGTCAGTCGGATTCAGAGGAAGATCAAGAGGAGGACACAGATGGAACAATGACGGAACGGGTGGGAGTGATTGAGTCACGCCACTCTCTAAGGTAAGAAGGGTTAAAAGGTAAGAGAAGTACGTGAACTTTGATTCTCTATACCCTAAGAGGATACGTAGGCAACTTAAATTTAAATTCAAACTCATTTTTATTTTTAAAATAGTTTTAATTATATAATTTAAATTTTTGTTAATATTTTTTTAAAATTTAAGTGCAATTTTTTTTATTGAAATTTAAGTTTAAAATTTCAAGTTGAACATCTTTTTTTTTATATATTTATTATAATTAGAATATTTGATACTTTAATTTTAGATAATATTTTTTTTTAAATTTAAGTTAAACATTCATTAAATTTAAAAATTAATGATATTTTTTTTAAATTTAAGTTCAAAATTTTTCATTCAAATATATGTTAAAATTCAAACCCTTGTTTTGTTTACAAAAGTTATAATTTTATAGAATTAATAGTTAGTTACAAATTTTTAAAATATAAGGTAAAAAAATAAAAAATAATTCAAGGATCAGAATCGGAATCGTAATCATAACAGGGCTGCGGTTCCGGAACTCGAACCGTAATCGATTTTGACGGTTAAGGTTAAGAGTCGAAATTTTATTGAACCGTAGAACTGGCGGTTCCTAACCGTGGTCAGATCTACCCCTAGATGTGTGTTTTTGTGTATGGATGTTGCACCCTGTGTAGCATTTTAGGACTTTGTTGATAATGGAAAACTATTTATCGACTAGTAATCAATTGTTATATTAAGTAAGTTATAATTTTTCATTTGCCAGGAAAATTGAAACCTTTCTTATTAGGTGATTATGATACTTTAAAAAATCGAAATTCTTGATATCACTTATTTTGTTTATATACCAAATTAGATATTGATTAATTTCATACCTATAAGTAATTGCAAGAACCTTTTGATATGTGTAGTACACCCTATTTGTCTGTAATAGTTTAAAATTATAAAAATTTACTTCATTATATATTACTTAGTTTTTTTATGTATGTATTTATTGAAAATTTTCATAAATGAACATATTTGTGTGTGAATAGAGAGAGACAAGTAGAAGTTGGAGAGCCGATGGAAGGGACACTAAGAGTTTTAGAGAGAAAAAAAAAGGAGAATAATTTTACTTGTTAGGAGAAAGGGTAGGCACCCATGTTCGATACATATTAAAATTGAATCAAAAATTTAATTTGGTATTTGATTTAATTTTTATAAAAATTTAGTATTTGTTTTGATTTTAATTTTTGATTTTATTTTATCGAACCGTACCAAATATCAAATTAATATTTTTATATTTAATTTTTATGTATATATTTCATATCTATTGTTTATTTTTATACTATTTTCATTTTTTTACTAACCAAAAATAAAATTATAAACTAAAAAAATATAATTAAGGCTTTAATATTTAACTTGTTAAATAATTTTATTTTCTTAAAAAAATTCGGTTACTTGAAATACCGAAGCCTGCTATTGAAAAATAAAATTTCTAATAATCAAACTTAATATACCAAAATTTTTTGATTTGATTCAATAAATATCGAATGAACATCTAAATATACCAAAATTTTGATTTGATTCTATTCAATAAAATATCGAATGAAGACCCCTAAATATTAAAATAACATGGCAAAATATTTTTTTAAATTTACAATATAATATAATTATAAGATGAAACATTAGGATTGAATAAAGAATTTGAAGTGGGCAACCTTAAGTATGAGGGGCTAAAATTATTTTAACCCTTTGTATTATGGGTTGATATCAATCACCCCTTGAACATGAAAAATCTTTAGTGCCCACCTTGTCTTTTAGCAATATAGCTTGAGAAATTAGTTGGGAGTGCTAATGTACCAAAATGACCTTATTTTGCCTTATGTTATGCAATTAAATTCACTTTGCCATATACTACATTCTGCCTTAAACAACCAACATATCAAATACCCTTTAAAACTAATAATTGGAATGATCTCCATTCATGTATTTTTGTTTTAATAATTAATATGTAAATATAAGTGTGTGTGTGTGTGTGTATATATATATATATGTTAAAATGATGTATAATCTTAATTTAAGATCAATCATACAATTTCAAACTTTGAGAGTGAATATGCCGACCAAACTCCATCAACAATCAATATTTTGAAAATTGGTTGGATCGGTTAAATCGTAGATTGCCACAAGACTGATTTGGTTTTGTATTAAAAAATAGGTCAAAGAAAAAACAAAACAATGAACTAACAAAAATTGAGTAAAAATTGGTGACATGGGGTTTCAGCTATATTTTTGCCGAAGTTTGTCTCTTTTTTTTTCTTCACCAGTTTCGACCATTTTAGGCATTTTTTATTATAAGTAAAAAGTTTGATCGAATAATGACTCGATATGACTATTTCAATTAAAAGAATTCAGCCACTAAAAAATATTCTATTTGTCATATTTCAATCGGATCAAATTCACAAGACTGATCATTTTGACGTGAGGTTCCTCCTTAATGCAAAATTTTGCTAAACCCAATAACTTAAGATAATATAAATAAATGCTCAATAAGAAAGGGAGAAATATCACAACTAATGAATTATGATCTTGTTTTAGATTATTTATTTGGTATTATGTGTAGTAGGTTTTTTTATCTCTTCGATTTCTCTCATAAATACACATTTTTTTTTCTCTCTTTTGTTTTGTCTAATTTTTTTAAGCTCTTCGGTATATTATGAACAAAAAGCTATAATTTAGATTTTTACTTTTATTTATATTTGTTAGTTTTATTATCTTGATACTCGAGTTTAGTTGTAAGATAACTACTTTATTTAATTGCACATAAAAATATAATTTATTCGAACAAAATTTGCCCTAAAAAATATTAAGTTAATATAATTGAATTTAATTATCAACTTCTACCAATCTCATGAGGTCAATTAGCACAATTTTAGTTGGATTTTTTAGTTAATATAGTCAATTATTTTTGCTTGTATATATTAGATTAAGGTATACATATTAACTATTTTATTTAGATGAATCTTAGATTAAATGATGTCACGAATAACTACAATATTATGTGGCAAAATACGTTCAATTAGAATATTCCAGTGTACTCAAATATATTTCATAAATGTAATCATAGCTTATTTTCCTAAAATGATAATATTTAAATATTATCTAGAATTTCCCACTATTTTTTTATTTAGAGAATAATATAAATTTAGATAAAAATAGTATTGAAAAATAAAGGAAACAGAATGTGGATTTGAAATTCATTTTCATTTAGCAATTAGTGCCAAAACAATGAAAATTTGAAAGCATTCAAAAATTCCAGAAAGGGCAAAAATTGAAAGATCCATTTATCTCATCTCCACCGCCCATCCTGATATCTAATCAACGGTGTACCATCACGATCCGCGTCTACCCAATTCCACCAATAATACCTCCCCTCTTTCCTATATAAAGCGTCCCCACCTCTACATCAATTCTCATCGCATCTGCAATTTTTTCGTTACTGACGTAGAATTCTTTAAATCCCAATCCAAATTTCCTCTCTCTAGCGATGGCACCGAAGGCGGCAGAGAAGAAACCAGCGGAGAAAAAGCCCGCCGCCGAGAAGGCCCCGGCGGCAGAGAAAGCTCCGGCGGATAAAAAACCCAAGGCCGGGAAGAAGCTCCCTAAGGAAGGTGCCGCCGCCGCTGGAGACAAGAAGAAGAAGCGGGTGAAGAAGAGCACGGAGACGTACAAGATCTACATCTTCAAGGTGCTGAAGCAGGTCCACCCTGACATCGGGATTTCGAGCAAGGCCATGGGCATCATGAACAGCTTCATCAACGACATCTTTGAGAAATTGGCCCAGGAGGCGTCGCGATTGGCTCGGTACAACAAGAAGCCGACCATCACTTCTCGCGAGATTCAGACTGCTGTCCGATTGGTGCTGCCCGGTGAGTTGGCGAAGCACGCCGTCTCTGAAGGGACCAAGGCTGTTACCAAGTTCACTAGCTCTTGAAGGAAATTATTTGTTAGGGTTTTTTTTCGTTCTGTAGGCTTGGAATTAGGGTTTTCGATGTCTTTTGCTGATGTAAAGAATGAATGCTGGATTTGATAAATTGAAGATTCTGTCTTTTTAGTTGAATTTATGAATGATTTTTTCAGTATTACCAATTGATGGATGAATTTGATAATTATTTGACAAAATTTGGTGTTGAATTAATGGGTGTGATTGTGATTGTTTGTAAATCTGGGATTTCCTAAGAAGAATAATATTCCTTTTTGATATTGTTCTTGCAAGTGCAACCTCAATTATACGAGGAATCAAAAAATGTCTAAAACGACTCTGTTCAAAGACGATTGACAGTGAGATGGTAGGACAGATTAGGGAAAAGCATGGAGAGATCCAGGGATTTCATTTCAAACACTGTTAATCTACTTCACCAATTTCATCCAATCAGGTAATTCAGGGGAAATGTTGTTATTCATATGTTGATGGTATAGGATAGAAATAATCTACTAGGATGTCCAAGAGAGAACATTATCTTGACGTGAGACGCAGACCAAGAGCCTGTTGGTCCCTGGAGCCAGTGCCACTAAGCTGCCTTAAAGCATCACTTGAAGTCCATGCTTCCTAATCCTTCACCAACCCCAATCTACTCAAGTAACTGATTGCCAGAGTACAAGACACAGAAAGTGAACAACAAAAACAAATTGGGTAGGACAAAAAGAGAACAAGTTTCATAAGTCAGTAAACAGACACACCAGAGGGTTGAACACATAAAAGTTTCTCAAGTTCACAACCCAGTAAGTGTTAATTATGGCATGACTGGTTTACAGCAGCATAGCATTAGAGATCATGTAAACTCAAAGAAAATCCACTCAATTAAGACTCGTCTAGCAATTGCAACGAGACCACATGGACCTTTCCTCCCTACTTCTAAACTACAAGCGCCTATATTCAAATTAAGACAAACAGGTATTTTATGTGTATGACAGAAGTTTTTAAGAGAACTGAGGCAGAGCATGCTCCAGAAACTTTGTGACGGAGCACAACAGTCTAGGTGCATGTTTCTGCACAAGCCAAACTTGCTTACTTTTAATGAAGCAACTTTTTACCATTACGTGCGCTCAGAAAACATAATAGATGTGCATGTACTTGTTTTCTTTGAACATAAACATCAAAAATCTTATTTTGCTCTATTAGATAACTATTTGAAGGTATTCTAGTAAACGTCATCATGTTATGCGAAACAAGGTCAGTCAGTTCCATATGTTCCTCAGCATTCCATTTTTGAATACGGATACAAGAGCTCCAAATGGTGATACTCATGAAACATGACAACCAGCATGCACATATTTACTTTTTGATATATACTCGAAATGAACACTAAGTGAGAGATCAAAGTTTACATAATAACAGATTTTCAATCTAAAGAGGCAATAACTACGTGCCAACTGCAATTTCCAACAGATTCCGAGTGTAATCCATACATCATCGTTTCAGGACATTTGTGTGTAAAACTGCCATTCCTTGAAAAGATTACTTCACATTTTACTTTGCTTTCAACTGGGTCAAATAAAGCAACACGGCAATCTGGCAACTTAGTCAAATACTACTGCCAATAATACGCCAATGATCATAGGAAAGCTGCTTAATAACACCAATGTCACCAAGAGAAGACAAAAGCGGCAACTTATAATAAAAGCTTACTCTACAATACGAATATCAACTTATAATAACCTTCCAATACATATCCTACTCCTTTTTTAGATTAAAGGTAGTGCGTCAAGGACTTCTTTTTACTTTTTAACTTGAAATGTTTCGAAATAGATTTACTCTTTCTACTAATATTTGCACCTGATAGCCAGTATGGCATGATTGCAATTTTAATGAGAGGGTTCCTGAAGCTGACAAAGATAACAATAGCTACCACCTTTACCTGTCAAAACTGTAGCAACTTGTCTACCCAGCGACAAAAGGATACTGTCAATGGACCACTATTCCTCTCAAAAACTTCATATGAGAGACGTCACGAATGGCTCCATATGAGTTTTGGACCATGAAGCTACCTGCTCAACATACTCAAGGATTATGGTTGGTATATTTGTCTCTTACAACAATGCAGAAGCCAGGGTGATAGCAAGAAATGGCAACAATCTGTAAAAGTTCATGAAAGCAAAGATGCTTCCAAAGCGCAAAATTGATCTACCATGAATTAGAGGATGGAAACCTTACTTGGGAGCTTGAGTAATTAAGTATTTAGTTTGTGTACTGAATGACCTTGGGGTTTGGGTGTCTTGTTAGTAGGATTAGTTAATTTAATTTTTCCTAATAAAAGCCTAACCCTAGTTGAAATAGGAGAACTATGGAATCTATATAATGACTTGTAACCTTCACTATAATTAGAGTTGAATGTTCATCACGTCATGAGATTTTAAAGAGCTTTTAAGCTTCTTTTGGATTCTGTGATGAAATTCCAAATCCTCGATGTCATGCCTCAGAGTTCTAGGTGCGAGCCTAGGGTTTTTCTCTTAATTTTCTGCAAATTTATTGTTCCCCAGGCACTTTTCATCAGATGACAGATTCCACAGCCTTTCAGGATCTTATATTTAGCCTCTTAAAATTCTCCTCACAATTCGTGACTGTTGGTCGAGTGTTTTAGCATAGAGATTGATTCTTTAAACCTTTGTTTTACTGAAAACTGAATTGGTGCTGCATCACTGAGAAACACCTTTTATCAACTGTATTATCTCAGTTACAAAAAACATATGACCTTTTAGCATCACGCAACATCCAGTTAAAATAGACAATGGAAACAGAACAAGCCAACTTGGTGTCTTGGTCTGTGCTGAAAATGTAGGATAGCAATCACAAAAGGAAAAACGTATGATTAGGAAAGGGAAAAATTTGCCTTCCAATATATCTACAATCAACAGTACTTCACACAGCAGATAAAGGATCCATCATTCTGTGATTATCGATGATGATAACCCACGACAACCTACGTGGTGGTGAAGAAAAGATGCATAAGAACATATTTAATGTAGCCAAATAGTCAATGTAAATATCAAATTATGGACCTCAAGGATAGCTTTGCACAAGCACAACATGAGAACAAGAAAAAAAAATTGGCACAATATTATGAAAAATGAAAAATGTGGATGAAATGGAAATGCACCCAAAGTAGGATATTCACAAATAAAAAGAGGATTTCAGACCCAGTTCGATGAATCGCTGCTGCCACAGAGTACCCAATCCTGCTTATGCTGATCTGATGGAAATTCGCCATATTTCTCCTTTAATTCTTCATTCGAGTTGTAAATGATTCATAGTGCAACTACAATCTTGTTTTCACCTATCAAGAATGGTAAAAGAATGACTAGCTCAAGGAAAGCAAGTAGGAAGGGCCAAAAATGAGAATCTTAAAACTTTAGTTATCTACCAAGCCAAATGACTTCAGAGAAATCATATTGCAACAAAGGGAGAAATAAACATGATGAAAAGAGTTGGTTTATACACCTTTGCCATGAAGCAGGGAAGCATGATATTGGACTATGTTCCATGATCTGAGCTCTGATCAATTCCATAGCTTGTACTAAAAACTAAAGCTAATCTGTGCATCACGGACATATGTTAAAAAAGATTCAATGCAAATTCATGGTTTGATTGTCTACATATAGAAAGAGGCTCGTATGGTCATTACCTAGCGAGTCCATGATCACTACCTTGACAACTGTATCTGAAATTAGATGCTGCAAAGGTGAACTACCAAGTTTGTCATCACTTGCTATTATATTCACAAAAGATGTTGATGCCCATATCAAATAGGTGTAAAATTACTCCTAAGAGAATTATTTAGTCAAACTCAGTTTCAAATGAAAGGAGACCTGACAAGATGATCATCTTCCATGAAACAAAGCAATTGTCTGCGTCACCACTCCATATTATCTACAGTTCAGCAACTTTTCAAATACCTATTATCAGGAAGAAGCAGCAGCAAGTCTGCAAGACTATGAGAATCGACTATTCTGTAGAAACAGCACAAAATCCCTGGATAGTTCATCAATGACATGTACTTAGCATTTGGCCACATGTGCTGCAACAAATATGTCTTGCATTTATTGATAAACATGAATTTATTGTATCGTTACAAAAAAGCTGGATATTGTTTATTTATGCAAGTGTTTTATCTCATTCGGCTGATATCAAATGTTCCAAAATTGGCGTTTAGTCGTTAGTTAGAACTCGAAGCACTCACATAGAAATAATTCAACACAAGACAAATGCCCTTATGAGGGAAAGAGTTCGGGAAAACCAGCAGTACTTCTTAATTTTCGCCTTGAGGAGCAAAGCCTTCCTCTTTTCCTCTAGTAGAGTCACACCAAGATAACTGCCAAGATTAAGCATCACAATAGAGCAATGATTTGCATACTGAACACTAAATACATTAAGTTTGGGACTTCAGTTATGATCACTCTGATCCAACTTTTCAATTGCATTAATTCAAAAGTCAAAACATTACACTGCCCAATGGCTTGAAGGACTTATTTCTGATAGACTAACTATTCTATAACAACACATACCAATTGGACTCATGAATACGACTAACCTTTGAATTCAGACATTGCATGAATGAGGATCAGAGACACAGAATCCAAAGATTCAACTGAATCATGCAGCAGCAACAAATCTCCTTTTCTCCTGTCTTTTCTTGATTGCTAGCAAAAAACGGCGCCCCAACCAAACAGAGAGTACATGAGAAAGATGTGACCATATCCACAGTAGTCCATTATGGTTCCCTCAAATGGAAATCATCAACACTAAGTGTAGGCTCAAGCCCGGAAGGCTCCTACACTCATTGCATAGTATCCACTTGCCCTTCTATATTTTCTCATATATTTGGAAGTTTTAAACCTTGTGGACTTCAAAATCAAATTTCATCTTTTAATCCTTATGCACTTCAAAATCAAATTTAATCTTCATTATTTTCATAAACGAAAATAAATTTTGCAACCTTCCTATTGAATTTGTAGCAACCCAATAAAACACCATTATTTTGAATTTAAATTTTTATGGTTACATATTCCATCCTAACACTATAAATAAGTGTCTTAGGGGTCTAGGTAGATACACACAACTATCCTCACACCTTTTACTTTCTAAATATTATTTTCAATAGTATTTTGGTAACGTGATAAGGTTTTGTTTATTAGTTTTCTTGTGATCGTACTCACAATATGAGACACCGACAATAGCCTTTTTGAGTTTTATCTTAGGGTGGTGGTGAGTTCGTTGTACCTGCATAGAGGGAGTCATCACGATTTTAGGATAGTGTCAAATGGCATGCTCCTACAGGCCAACTGTTTTATTTTAATAATTCATATGTTTTCAAAATAATTACAAGCATTGTGCATTCTTGTGCTTTATGCATGAAAGTTATTTTATTTGCATCATAAAATATTAAAAAAAATAAAAAAAATCTCTACAGTTGTAACCTCCAGTATAATTAGAGTTGAATATTCATCACTTAAGCTTCTTTTGGATTCTGTGATGAAATTCCAAATCCTCATTGTCTTGCCTTAGAGTTTTAGGTGCGAGCATAGGGTTCTGGATTATTCTCAATCTTTTCTCACAATTTTCAGCAAAATAAACTGTTCCCCATGCACTGCTCATCAGATGGCAGATTCCACACCCCTTCAGTATCCTATATTTAGCCTCTTAAAATCCTGTCACACAATTCTTGACCATCGGTCAAGTGTTTTAGCACAGAGAGTGATTCTTTAAACCTTTGTTTTACTTAAAACTGAATTAGTGCTGCATCACAGAGAAACACCTTTTATCAACTGTATTATCACAGTTACAAATAACAAATGACCTTTAAGTATCAAGCAAAATCGAGTTAAAATAGACCATGGAAATAGAACAAGCCAACTTGGTCTATTGCTGAAAATGTCGGATAGAAATCACAAAAGGAAAAACCTTGGATTAGGAAAGGGAAAAAATGTGTCCTTCAACATTTCCACATCAACAGTACTTCACACAGCAAATAAAGGATCCATTATTCTGTAATTAATATGACCCATGACAAAAGGAAAAAACGTAGGATTAGGAAAGGGAAACAACGTTTCTTCCAATATTCCACCATCAACAGTACTTCACACAGCAGATAAAGGATCCATCATTCTGTAATTATCAATGATGATAACCCACGACAACCTATGTAGTGGTGAAGACAAGATGCATAAGAACATATTTAATGAACCAAATAGTGAATGCAAATATCAAATTAATGAGTGTCAAGGATAGCTTTGCCTAAGCACAACACGAGAACAAGACAAAAAATTGGCACAATATTTGAAAAATGAAAATGTGGGTCAGATAACATACACACCCACAGTAGGATATTCACAAATAAAAGGACGGTTTCAGACCCAGTTCGATCATCACTGTCATAGAGTAACCAATCCTGCATATGCTGATCTGATGAAAATTCATCATATTTTTCCTTTAATTCTTCGTATGAGTTGAAATTGATTCATACTGCAACTGCAGTCTTATTTTCACCTATCAAGAATGGTAAAACAATGACTAGCTCAAGCAAAGCAAGTTAGAAGGGCCAAAAAGAGAATCTTAAAACTTTAGTTCACTACCAAGCCAAATGACTTCAGAAAAATCTATTGCAAAAAAGGAAGAAATAACCATGACGAAAAAAGTTGGTTTATACACCTTTGCCATGAAGCACAGAAGGATGATCTTGGACTATGTTCCACGATCTGAGTTTCGATCAATTCCATAGATTGTACTTAGAAGTGAAGCTAATCTGTGCATCAGGTAAATATGTTAAAAGTGGTACAACAAACATCCATGGTTGCTTGAATTGTCTAAATATAGAAAATAAGCCAGTATGGTTATTACCTAGCGAGTCCATGGTCACTAGCTTGACAACTGTCTCTGAAATCAGATGCTGCAAAGGCGAACTACCAAATTGTCATCACTTGCTATTATATTCACCAGAGAAGTTGATGCCCATATCAACTAGGTGTCAAATGACTCCTAAGAGAATTAATATAGTCAAATTCAGTTTCAAATGAAACGAGACCTGACAAGATCATCTTCCATGAAACAAGCAATTGTCCATATCACCACTCCATAAGCTTAACATCTATTGTTAAACCACCATCCACTTTATCTACAGTTCAGCAACTTTTCAGTACCTATTATCAGGAAGAAGCAGCAGCAAGACTGCAAGACTATGAGAACCAACTATACGTTAGAAACAGCACAAAAAGCCCTGGATAGTTCATTAATGATGTGCACTTAGCATTTGGCACGTGTGCTGCACCAAATATGTCTTGCAATATATTTCATGAACATGAATTTATTACACCGATACCAAATATTGTTAATTTATATAAGAGTTTTATCTCACTCGGCAGATATAAAATGTTCCAAAATAGGTGTTTAGTGATTAATTAAAACTCGCAGCACTCACAAAAATAATTCAACACAAGATAAATGCCATTACGAGGGAAAGAGTTCAGGAAAACCAGTAGTACTTCTAAATCTTCGCCTTGAGAAGCAAGCCTCACCTTTTCCTCTAATAGAGTCAGGCCTGAGTGAAGACTACAAATGGAAATCAGATTTTTTTTTTAGCACTCAATTTTCAGAAATATGAATAACGATACCCACCAACCACAGGCATGGACCCACACATACTACCAAGCACATGTACGCCACAACCAGCACATAAAAAATGCTGACTAAAATAATAACTGCCAAAATTAAGCAGCACTAATGGACCTATGACTTGCGTACTGAACACTAATACAATTAGTTTGGGACTTCAGTTATGATCATACTGATCCAAGTTTTCAATTGCATTAGCTCGAAAGTCAAAACATTTTACTGCCCAATGGCTTGAAGGACTTATTTCTGTTAGACTAACTATTCTATAATAACACAAACCAATACAGATTCATAAATATGACTAACCTTTGAATTCAGACATTGCATGAATGAGGGGCAGAGACAGAGGATCCATAGCAATATTCAACTGAGTAATGCAGCAGCAGGAATTCTCCCTTTTCTCCTGTCATTTCTTGATTACTAGCCAAAAAAGGTCCCACAACCAAAGAGAATACATGAGAAAGATGTGATATCCATAATTGTTCTAATCAACATGTGCCTTTACACAATAAAGTTCCAGGAATTATGGAATAAGGTGGGAAATTTGTATGAAAAGATCAATTGCTGGAAAAAAAATTGTACAACAAAGTCTCACTCAAAGTAAAATGTTTGTTCTTGTATGTACTTCTGCAGATTTTACATAGTTGAAACAGGTGGACCAGAAATTTAAGTATTTTACTAAAACTTAGATGTATGAAATGCATCAAAAGCTTAAGATGGAACTTGCCATTCGTCATGTTGAACCAATATATAACTTACATGGACCACCAAACTTAAATGCATAGTTGAACCCTTTAATTGATGGAATGGCGCAGACCTTACAAAGAAGCTATTAAGAACACAGACTTGTTATGCAATAAAATACTACTTTATACTTCAGTGGCTCTATTTTTGTCTTTGGAAGAATCAAATTGGCAAATACAAAATAAATAAAGGACTAACATACATTCAATAATATTTTAAGTACCCATATAATCAACCATAGAAATTTCATCCACATCAAGCTTCAGACAAAAAAATATCCAGCATTCAGTACAGAAAATCATGAATTAATCAGTAAACAACGCAGATTCAGCAGCAGTCAATTTAAATGACAAATTCAACTCCGAACACTAATTCAGAGGTAAAATATTAACAATGGGGAACAAAAATAAGGCAGAAAACTGAATAGTCATCCATTACCCACATAACACCATACAACGCCTGTTTCTTTAAATCAAAAGAAACCTAATTTACATAACCCTAACAAACCCTAGATTTAAACCTACAGATGTCATCCCAAAAAAAAAAATAATACGATATAAAACCAAAACCCTAACAAGTTATATCCTTCAAGAACTAGTGAATTTGGTAACGGCCTTGGTACCCTCAGAAACAGCATGCTTCGCCAACTCCCCGGGAAGCACCAATCGGACAGCAGTCTGAATCTCGCGAGAAGTGATAGTCGGCTTCTTGTTGTACCGGGCCAATCGCGAGGCCTCCTGGGCCAACTTCTCAAAGATGTCGTTAATGAAACTGTTCATGATACCCATGGCCTTGCTCGAAATCCCGATGTCAGGGTGGACCTGCTTCAGCACCTTGAAGATGTAGATCTTGTAGGTCTCGGTGCTCTTCTTCACCCGCTTCTTCTTCTTGTCTCCGGCGGCGGCGCCTTCCTTCGGTAGCTTCTTCCCGGCCTTGGGCTTCTTCTCCGCCGGAGCTTTCTCTGCCGCGGGTGCTTTCTCGGCGGCGGGCTTTTTCTCCGCTGGTTTCTTCTCGGCTGCCTTCGGTGCCATCTTTAGAGAGAGGAAATTTGGGTTGGAATTAGAGGAATTTTACTGAAAGTTTGCTGACGCAATGAGGGATAGGTGAGTGGGAACTTGTTTATATAGGAAAGAGGGGTGAGGTATTACTGGTGGGCTGGGTTGACACGGATCGAGGTGGTAAACCGTTGATTAGATGTCAAAATGGGCGGTGGAGATTAGATTAGATTAGATGGATCTTTTGATTTTGCCCTTCTGAATTTTTCGAAAGCTTTCAAATTTCATTATTTTGGCGCTAATTGCTAAATGAAAACGAATTTCAAACATTTACATAAATTTTCCTTTAATTATTTTTTTACTGAAAATTATGCAAAAACAACAAAATAATGAAAAATTAAAATGGTTATATATAATAATAAAAAGAAATTGAAAATTTTAAGACACAGGAAAAATTTATCATTTCGAGAAGTAAAGCTATATATATATATATATACTATCAAATAAGAGTGGCCACATTTAAAAGTTAAAAATGAAAATGAAAAAAACTACAAGAAAAATTAGAGTGCACCATTCATCTTTTCACTGCATTATTTTCCCATCTATTTTTAAAAAATATTTTAATTACAAATTTCCTAAAAAAATCCTAATTTACTAATTTTGCCCCTAAATCTAAAATAAAGGGAAAAAAAAGGGACAAGAATAATACCCCAATGCTCCTCCTACACCATCCTCATGGCATACTATATTAGGAAATGATGATTATTCAATTTTGGTTAAATATACTAAACTAGTTGGGGAAAAAAATTAATTGAGATTTATAACCAATCTGTATAAGTCAATGGATTGGTTATATAAGTATGAATTGTAATACAATAGTTTTAACCAAATTTAGAATTCACCCCATTAAAAATCAAATTCGAAACCCGCCCCTATTTCAATCGCAAAATCCAACAAATCTAACCCGTTGAAGTCACCAATTTGTACGAATTTCAATTTTTTCTAGTCCATTTTACATTATACAACATCGAATATGGCAACTAAAGAAAAAAGAATATAGAACTCAGGCACCCTCCCACAATCAAAGAACACGAGAAAGTCCACACCAACCAAGGTAAAGAAAAAAAAAAGATGTATTGTTAGTAAAAAAAAATAGTGAAAAGAATTACTATTAGAAATAGATTTGATATAATTTGAGGCCACTTTTCTTAAAGTAATAATTACTTTAAAATCAATAATGTATTTTTCATAAAATATGTTATCAACATCATTATTTAAAAGTTGAATTACTTTGGCATGATTGATGGGGCTTCTAGAGTTTCCATTAATGTCATTACTTGGACTAGTTTTGTTGTAATTATGCTAAGATCTAGAGACAACATGGAGATTTTCTTTTAGTATGCATGATCTTGACAAAGTTGAGCCATATACACCATCTAATCTTTTGCCCAATCTTTCGCCCACTAAAAGAATATTTGGAACGAAAAATATGAGCATAGTATTTTAGATGCTTGGTATTCACAAGAAATAAAAAATAAATAAATAAAAATATCATTTTTTACTTGATTCTAATCCCATAATTGATAATTAAAAATGAATGAGAGGAATTGAATGAAATTAGTTTTTAATGATCAATTGCTCTTTAGAATTTTTAAATAAAATTATTTATTTAATATATTGTTTATTATATATTAGTTTTCAGATTCTAGTTGAAATTGGATATGTTGAACTTAGTTATATAGTAGTAGTATTTAAAAAAAAAAATTAAATGTTTAATTTGTTTACTCAAGAGACGATTTCTTGCACAAGCATAACTGAAAATATTTAGTTGCAAGAGCAATATACTCATGCGACCTGCAACATAAAGTAATCTATTTAATCATCATGCATCCACAATTATTTATTACCTCAATACTCAATGAAAATAAATATTCAAGCTAATAACAACCAAAAAATATTCAATTAAATATCAAAGAATAATATATAACCAACTTATTTAGAAATGTTATTCATATCAAACAAAAAAGCTCAAATATTTTTAGTAATTAATGAACTTATTGTAAAATAATTTTGTAGAAGGAAAAACTTCAAATATCATCACGTGGAATAGCTATGACCAAATGATCTTTACATTATTCAGTCATATTAAATAACACGTCAATTAACTCATAGTCACGACGTATATGACACACAACTTTGATAACTTCCATGGTAGTAAGATTAGAGATCAATTTTTAGTATATTTTCTAAAATTTCAACATCAACTTCAATTGTTTTACTAGAAACTTGACTAGCTTTGACAATTTCACTTCCAATAATTGAAGTTGGATATTTAATATCATTTGTCATAACCATCAAGTTATCAACACTTTTACTTCATTTTTATTCTTTCAATTGTGAACTACTTCACTTCTTGGAGATTGCATAGGAAATAATGATATAGAAACATTAAAGTCTCATGACAATTTTTCACATTAGCTTCAACATTGTTATTAGAATCATTATTAGCTTATTCTTTTTGTATTTTTTTCATCATATCATCAGGATCTTCAGCATTTATTCCATAGCTCAATCTTTTTCGAAGTCGTAATAAGGGAATGACTTATTTTTTCAACTTGAATGTGTCGGATTACTTCGTAAAATTTCAATCTCAACATATATTTAGAACAATATGAGGAAATACAATCAATTAAATATGCAAAATTGGATATATGAATCCTATACAATTTTTTTAATGCATTTTTTTGATTGGATCCATATCAAAATCACTTGTATTGGGGCCATTCAACAAGTCATACACTATATGTGGCTTAATTTCTGACTTAATATGCGGCTTAGCTTTGTATATTCTCCTCGACATATTTCAAATAGGCAGGTTATAACTTATTTTCAACTTTATGTGTTCCGAGATTTACCGTATCAAAAGTGCCTCAACAAGCTTGGCATCTGTCTCATACTTTGATTTCTTTTGTTTTTACCATGGCCTTGTATCTTGAGTTATACTGCCCATATTTTATAGAATTTAATATACAAAAATGACAATATAAAGATAACCACATTATTTTATAAATTTTTAAAAATATTATTGACAGTATTAATGTAATACATATAATAGCAGAAAAAAATAGTTTCGACAATATCAATTATAAAAAAAATTAAATTAATCAATAAATATTTCATCTCACTAAATGCAATCCATCCATCCATATTATTTTACAATACTAATCAAAGGGTTCACAAGACAAATATAACCATTAATAATAATAATTTAATTTAAAACTTATACTAGAAAACGACAAGAAGTCATCTAAATTTTATTTGTGCTCTCCAAATATATATTGAACATGTTAATTGCAAGTTTTTATCTAAAAATAATCCATTCAACAAAAAGCTCAATCGTAGTAACTAATTCTTCATTTTCATCAACTTCGTTATTGTTTAGGTGTTCCAGTTCTCCTTCATTATTGTCCTCATTATCTAATTGATAGGCATCAATTTTTTGCTTTATAAATTTATGAAGTAGGCATATCATGATGATGCGATTTTGAATTTTTATTGTATACCATGAAGGACTTCTAAGGATTTTCAACGGCTCTTTATCGAGTCATATACCTCTCTATTATGTCTAATAGAAGAACGCTTCATATTCAAAATCAAAATATAATCAATGGTGGTATATTTGTATCCTTCACTCCAATCAATTAAATAGTATCTTCGACCTTAAAATGGTGCAATAAATCCATCACTATTTATGTATATGATATCCATAATATAATACAAACCTAAAAAGTTGTAGGAGTTATGGATTAGTTTTGACTATATCACGTATGATTTTATTTTTTTAAAGTGTGATTTATGAATTTTACTGCGAGGAACTACCGAACCATTTTTCCTACTTATTACATCTTTAACATAGTAAATCAACAAGTGATTTTCCAATTTCGGCAACACACAGATAAACTGCGTAACTCACAGATAAACTGCATAACTAGGGATCACATTCCTAATAATTAGTAACAATTTTATTTTTCTGCATTTGATATCTAATTTTGTCCTTTGGAGGTACATAAACCTTGACATGGATATCTAGAGCTCCTAAGCACCCCTATTAAAAATTTAAAATAAGTACATTATAATATATAAACTTTTTTTTTTTTATGTAAATCAAATAACATACTTAAAATCATTTTCCATCTCTCATCTGTAGATTTACTATGTACTGCCTCAAGTGTCTTAAGTAATTCCCTTGAACTCTAATACTTATTATTTATCACTTTCTTGAAATGCCTACTAAATATTATTTCCCCAAAATTAGCATTTTATAACTCTGTGCTTTTGGTAATAAACCAAAACATACATTATATAGCTACATGTTCATCCAATAGCATATTTTTATTCAGGGATACTTACTAGTGACTTCAAGTTTGGAGCATAAATAAACAAAAGCTTGCTTATTCATCCTAATTGTATTTTTCCATATACTATCACTCGCATGAATTATTTTTTGGATATATCTTCTCCTCTCATAAATTTTTTATTGATAATGAGCCAAAAACTAGTTTCCTAATTGCATTGCTCTCAACCAAAATAAAAATTTCCATATATTTATTTCTTCTTGCCAACTTTATTGTTGCTAAACTAGCTGCAAATTTATTACAGAGAATATACATCAGATAGTTTCAAGCATTTGAATAGAAAAAATTTGTATTAAAAAAAAAAAAATCAATTGAAAGCCAATGACAGTGTTTAACCAAATTTCACAATTCTTTTCATCTTCCCACACCAATAAAAAAAGGAAAAAAAAAAAAAAAAGATAAACATATAACAAAAATAGCATAAAAAAATAACGGACATGAATCGAGACATTCAGTTGACATCGAACTTGGTGTGCATGCTCAAGAAATGACTTATGGTTAGATCTTTTCCCCCTGTTTCCACGAAAGGTGACATTTATTTATCAGCACCATCTTGTGCTCTACCAGTGGGTAACCAACCTATATCCATGGCCCTTATAGGGGCACAACCTCATGGTGATTGCACAATGTAGTACTTTGTGCTGTCAAGAGTTCACAAAATAAAGTTGCATTTGCTAACAACTATATCTTTTGATCTAATGATAAATGCTTGATACAACAATCCATATTAAAGTGAATTACGAAGTTAGACTTTCATAGGCTTTTTTTTTCTCTTTCTAATATCCCTTTATTTATTTTTATCCCTTCTTCTCAATGTTGAAGTATTTTAATGAGTGAATCATTTTTTCATGGCGATTTTCTTAGATTTAAGATGCCATAATTGAAATTTATTTAAGCTTTTATAGAATTTTGATATATATATATATATATATATTTGTTTGTCCATGTATACATACATATATAGATAAAGTAATAACATTTTTGAAAAAATAAATAAAAATTCAACAAATAAAATCACTTGGCATCCTCTTTTTATATCTATAATAAAAAAATATGCGAGATACAAGATGAAGATGAAGAGAAAGTGAGAGATATACAAATGAAGTTCATACTTGGTGACTGGTGTTAATTGTTGATCGGATTAGGAGAAAGAGTTGAAAAAGACGATGAAGGCAGACAATGAATTTCTTGTGTTGATTTAGTTTTATTAAATACTTTTGCTAAGTTTAGGAGAATAATTTTATCAAAAGTAATAACAGATTTATTTTTGACTGATTGAAAATAGTTAAACTCATGATAAGGGAGTGAATGAATAATCTCATACTTTTGATAATAGAGATTCCTTTGAAAATGTGAATTTTCTAACACTAAATTATATTGAATATGTATTTTAAATTGAATTTGAGAATGCTTGTTCCGTTCCAACGTACCAATAATGCCATTAGAAAATTCGACTTTATCCACTGGATGACATAAGGGTAACTTTTTCCTTGTTTCATTCCACTTGAGGGGAAAAATGATAATTCATGTGTCATTTTTAAGGGAATTTGGTAATTTGAAATATTTCAAAGAACTAGAGGGGCAGAGTGATAAACCAAAAAGATGGAAGGGTCCAAAAAGAAGAAAGGGTGGTAGTTTGATGGAGCAAAGTGGATTTATGCTTTTTTTTTTGGGTATCAATCTCTCTAACTTAATTTCAGACATTCTTGTTTAATTTCGAATAAAAACATGAATAACTAGATAGCGGTAAGAATGATTTCATGAGGTATTTTTATCATTAAATAAAATAGTATTTTATCTACAAAAGAGCTTGCAACACTCCTCCACCTTGGTCCTAGTTTATTAGGCTTGAACTTGAATTTAGAATTTTAAATTTTTATTATAGGTCGATTTTTGTCAAACACGGACCCGCCCAATCCTAACCCACGAGGCCATGTGCATAGATGATTTGGAAGAGATTTCATAGCACATACCTTTATACTATCATCTCATTGGTAGTTTTATAGTTTGTTCAACTTGAGAGAAACGTCGTTAACCATAATAATTTGTTATAGAATCATAGATATTATTGCTTGTGCAAAAAATAAAATAAAATAAAACTATGGATTGTGCAAAAAGAAAAGACAAAAAAGATAATAACCTAATCTGATTATATTAAAGATCAAATATCCCTAATAGTACAATTCATACTATTGTCTCAATAAAATCAGATGGTACATCCTTAAGGCTCTTAACAACTTTGCTAAAAAACAACATACTTGTAACAAAACAAAAATATTGTAATGAATGCATTTCCATACTATTTAATTTTAACTATAAAAATTAAGTAAGTGAAATAGATAAAATAAAATAATTTTTTTTTATCTATTTCACTTAATTATACTAGATTTTACGGAGCCTGTTCATGTACAACATAATTCGGATCTAATTATAGAAAAGATTCTCTTCAAGCGAACCAACCTATCTTCTGTACAGGGATTATCCGATGGTTGGAACAAATACACATTTGATTGTGAATTCAAATATAGTAGATATATATCTATTCAGACCAATTAATAGTTCAAGTCCCATACTATCAAAGAATATGGTTTAATTGAGCTAAAAGCCCACTATTGATTTAAATTTAACGAAAAAAATAGAGAAAATTAATGGTGGCAGTCCTTATTTGGATCGGGTTAATTGAGCTAAAAGCCCACATATTGTATGGGCTGGGCCTGAGCAACGATCTGCAATTTATAATTAAAGAGGCCTTTAAATGCACTTTGTCATCTCAAAGCCCAACATCACAACCCATATACATGCACAAAAATCACATCACAGTTTTTCAACTTCGGTTTCTCTCTCTAGATTTCAAATGCTCTGACCATAGACACTATAGTCTCTCTCTGCATATACATACGTATACTTATATACATACAAAAATATACAGAAAAACATGGCAATGGAAGGAGATAAATCTGCATACAGTGCGGCGTCGCCCGAGGTTCAGCAGAATCAATCGCCGCCTCGCGAATCATCGCCTCCTCCAGGTTTTCCTTCTCTCTACGTATTTATATTTATGTTTTCATTACATGCATATATATATGGTGTTAATTCGGTTTTTGTAAGTTTTTCATAAGATCTGTGGTGCAGGATCTGTTCTATTGGATAAAATTTGGATGAAATGTGAAATTTATGTTTTCATTAGCTCTTTTATTGTTTAATAGCGTGAAATTACAATGCAAACTGGTTTAACGTTATCATTGTGTTTTTGACGTTTTGAAACCCTTGAAATTGACATTGGTAGTATGAAACTTTTGGATAGTTAGAGACATATGTTAATTCTTGGGTTCTTTATTCGTGATTATGAATGTTGTTCATGTTTGACGTTTGTTGCTGAATTGAGTTATAATTTACTTCATTTTGATGAAACTAAATTATGAGATGGACTTATCTGTAGCATGCTTTATTTTGAAGACATATCTGTAGAGATGTGTAATCTTAATAATCAATTAAACTAGGATATATTATGTGCAGATATATTAATGTTGTAAAATGGTACTTGCTCTCTCCAAAATTGAATGGTCTTTCCACAAATAATGTCTTCTTTTTAAGATGGAAACCTTCTTTCCAAAAGTGTGCTTCACCATAATGATGTGACATCTAATTCTCCACAACTACTTTTAAGGGAAAACTCTAAAATACCAAAACTCTCACATTTTAATCTCACCTGAAGCTTTGTCTCAATTAAAAATGGGATGGAGCGAGTAAGTTTTTAATCATTTAGAAATGCTTCCACATATTTATTGGATGAATTTTGCTACATTATTTTGATGTATGCAAAGTTTCACTATTAATTTTTTATAAAATAATTTTTGTACTTGAAGAGCAATATATATGCTATCTAATTTACATTATTGCTCTAAGGTCTGACATAACCTCCTTGTAGTCACTCTGTTTTGCACATAAGTAGAAATATTCATTTTAGTTATTAGACAAGTGGGTGTCTTTGCTGTTGTAAAATTTATACAGTTTATTATCGGTGCTTCAGTTTTTATTCTTTTACGGTTTTGACTTTATAATAGTCAGGTGAAGAGATGCTTAATTGCCCGCCGCCTCTAAGGTCTGACATAACCTCCTCGTAGTCACTCTGTTTTGCACATAAGTAGAAATATTCATTTTAGTTATTAGACAAGTGGGTGTCTTTGCTGTTGTAAAATTTATACAGTTTATTATTGGTGCTTCAGTTTTTATTCTTTTACGGTTTTGACTTTATAATAGTCAGGTGAAGAGATGCTTAATTGCACCCCCCCCCCCTCTATGTCACAAGTCTTAGAGGTGTTAATTCTGCTATTTTGCCTGATGAACTTTGACTAGTGAGTGAGATCTGAAATTGTTAATTCTAGCACAGTCTATGTAGTGCAGTTGACAATATAAAAGAACATCAATGGAAATCAGACTGATCTGCAGATAACTAAAAATCAGGCATTAGTAATAGATTATTATGTGAGTGTAATATGTTACACTAATATGGACTTTTGGTGTAGAATAGGGGTACAGTCAACAGCTGAGACAGAAAATGAAAAGAGTCTAAAGGAGAATGAAAAAATTACTTTCAATCTGTCATCTTAAATGCTGATTGTTCAATGGCTCTGCGGACACTGCAATACACGATATCTGGAACAGTATTTGATATAGTTACTTGGGTTTGTTCAAATTTTTTTATAATATCATATCTGTCCTCTCAGTACAAAGATGCTGACCTTTTTTTGGAAGGAAAGCCATACTGTTAAAACTTATGTTTAATTCATGTTTAGCAGATATTGCTATTCTTTGATATAGTGCAGATGATTTCAATTTGCTCATCAAATTTTGCATTATTAAGCTTGTTTGAGTGGCTATTGAACATAGTATTCTTATCTTGTAAGTCATTTTATTGAAATGAATCTATCTTCTTTGTGCTTATATTTTAATTTGTTAACAGTAATCGAAGTCTTGTTGTAGGAACTGTCTGCTGCATATCGAAAATCCAAGAAGTTCTCATCTTAGCTTGTGATAATGTAGCTGAATGCCGATGGATTTTCAATTGAACTTTTTCAAATTCAATGCCAAATCTCTATGTGGAACTGCATATAATGATCAGAGAGAAAATATCTGTTAATGCCATTCCTTTTCAAGCTCTTAGAAATGCACGAGAACATATGTATTCAGAAATATTACATTATCGTAGTTCTTAGTATAAGAAGTCAGCTTTTCGGAGATAGACTACGCTACTCTTTTGTTGGAAGTTTAATCTGCCATGTCAAGATTTATGTTGGAGTCAATCTGGGTAGGATTAGTTTTATGTATCCTGGACTTCATGCATTACATATCTTGCCCTCTATGTTCTCATAGTCCTCCTCTTTATCAGTCTTACAATTATGTGCTTTGGTCATTTTTCAATTACCATGTCTCCAAATTTCACATCTATCTGGTGTGAAAAGATCTATCCTCGTGTATAGGATTAAAGCTCTAATTTATAAACTTTTCTATTGAAAAACATCTTGATGATAACATTTCTGGTACTCCTAAACTGTGAAATCAAGTATCATTTATGTATTTGCTTAATCTGTCTATAATTTTCAATTTTGTCCAATATAGCAACTTAGGGGTAATAAAGCATAAAATTTTTTTTTTTTTTTGGCATCAGGTATATGAGTTGTGAATCGAATGTGGCTAATATGGTCATGCATGATAACTACTTGCCCCTTTGGTACTTTTGTTTGTATTTGGAATTCTGGATTGCATGTGAGTTATAAGTGCATTTTAATGTGTGAGTAACCTTCTAAATTTGCGTGATTTATTGCCCAATGCATTGGCTTTGTCGACTAGTGCTTCTTTAATGGAAGCTCCTTGGCTCATCTTATCTTGATTTTCATTGTAGACTGGAACTAACTACACCTGCTATTTCTTTTCCGTATTTTCAGAAAAAAAGCTGCTTTATATTGGCAATGAAATATGTTTACTTTTACTCTCCATTTTATGGTTGCATGCTTTATTATATCTGATCTATGCTCCTAATGATATTTTGTACTTTTTGTATTTTCATTTCTTGAATTTCATTTTGTTGTTGTTTTTGGACAGACAATGAAGAGAAGGCCACTCATCTTAGGTTCCTTTTATCAAATGCTGAAGCTGGTTCTGTAATAGGAAAAGGTGGTTCAACGATCAATGATATTCAGTCACAATCTGGGTCCCGCATCCAGTTGTCACGCAATTATGAGTATTTTCCTGGCACATCTGATAGGATTATCATGGTCTCTGGAACAGTTGATGACATATTAAAGGCAGTTGATCTCATTCTGTCTAAATTGCTGGATGAGGTAAGGAGAATGTTTAAATGTCTTTCGAGATGAGTATTTGGATTTATTACTAAAGGGATCTGTTTTCTGCTCGAGTCAGTTTTATGTTCAGGATGGTGGTGAAATTGATCCCGAATCGAAAATTAGACTGGTTGTGCCCAATAGCTCTTGTGGTGGAATAATTGGGAAGGGTGGAGCCATCATAAGGTTAGCCTGCTTATTTTTATCTCTGTTTTAAGATGTCTCCTTTTTGATTGATGTTAAATAAGTACTTAATCATTGACGATGCCAATACATGTCAATTATTACATTAATTTTGTTGGATGCGTGGCCTAAAATTGTCAATTTGCATTTGTTACCTTCTTCTCATTCTCAACAGAAGATTGTTCTTGACTACTCCCAACACATTTAATCTTAAAGGGGTTCTGCTGCTAGATTATTTGGTTGCAGTAAAATGTAGCATTCTTAACTTTATTTTCCAGTAAATGGTTGACTATTTGCTTGAATTGTTTCGAAGTTTGTCATCTGAAATGCTCTAGTAACTATTGTTGCTCTTTTGGCAATTATGACATCAAATGAATAAAACTGTGGATGGTTGCTGTATTTTGTATTCTATCTTCTTGGTTAAAAGAGTTCTTAATGTTTCCCATGCTTGACTGGGATATTCAATTGTTCAATTGACTTTTTTTAAATTCTGGACGAGAAAGCATAACACTCCATTTGGATCACGAAAATGAGAAAGCAATAAGGAAAAAGGAAAACAAGATCATCAAAAATTGAAATTTCACTTTTTTTTTGGTAGTTCAAGAAACATAGTATGAGAAAATGATTTTTAAAGAACCACCACAAAAGCACAAAATTCAAGATATCACATAAACTATATACCCACTAGATCTCAATCTCAATCTCCTTATACCCTGAAGATTACCAATTTTTCATTGGATTCCGTGATTTAACAAAATTCCATCTTGTATATCAGACCAGCAGAAGCTCCTAGAAATTAGTTGACAAATTCTGGAATGGGAAAACAACCTAAACAAAAAAAACAAAAAAGGAAATAATCAAGCAATAAGCTTTTCTTGAATTGCCTGATAAAAAACTGAATAGCTAGAAATATTGGAATGACATAAATCTCCTCGAAGCTCAGAAGTTGGATGAAGGGGCTAGAGAAGAATGACAAAGTTAAGTGCATGCAATATTATTTGGTGCAAACTTGAATTAAAAAAATAAAAAATGAAACTACTTCGCTTTTGGTATGAAACAATTAAAGATAAATCCTGAGAGAGGAAAAGTAGAACCAAAAAGGGTGTGCTGAGGTGTGCAGAAAAGAAGTTGGGGTATGCTGGTGTGGATGTTTGCCAGAGGATTAAGGTAGGCAGGTAGGCATTCCGAAAAATTTCTAAGTACTACTATCCTTTCCTTACCTTACCTTTCTTAGTGGAAATTGTGTTACGAAACTATAACCAGTTCTTCCCAGCATTTCAAAATGCCTTTCCCTATTGTTTTACTTAGCTACCAAACATGTGAAAACATTTTACGTAAATAACTTACCCTCATTTTCTTTAGCAAAATCCTTGATCCCACCATAGCATAATAGTTTTTGTTGCTGGAATTAGAGACCGTCTCTGATCCTCAGCTTGCACAGATCTACATTGGAACTAAAATTAACCTATCGTTCGGCATCCCAGCAATTAAAAACATAGTTGATCTGGTTGTTTTTTGTTTGCTAGGATCTTATTGTGGCATATGCATGCACTAAATCAATTGAATGACATAGGAAGGGGCTGTTCATTCAGCACTCATTTACTGCATCGTGTTTAGTGAGTAGATATGTTGAAAATATATTTTTCTTTACGTTGTTGTATTTAGAACTCTTGGTGAAAATGTTTCCAACAGCATCACCTGGAAAGGTGGCTTTCATTTATATATATTTCTCCTGGTTTCCTTGTTATAATTATAGGTCAAATAACTTGACATCAATTTTAGTTTGCAATGTCCCAAGACTTCACAGAATTGCTATGGATGTAATCAACCTTTTGTTCTACAGTGTTGAATTCACTTTCATTTCATTTTCGAGTATCTTAAGTAGGCCGCACTGGCTTTTTGTTTTTTTATCTAATAGATAAAAAGGAAGTAGATAACCAGGAGGTTTTTTGATCAGCTAATCTGATAAGTGAAGCTGAAATTTGATGATACCTAAACTGTTGTCTCAGAGTGTTATTTACGTATTATGTACATATTGGTATGTCGATTCTCGTATATATGGTTTAGTTTATATAGACGTGCTTGAGTAGGTAAATGTATATAGTTTAGTCAGTCATGTTTATTAATTTGACCATCACTTTTAACTTTATTCGATTGTTGGAACAGGTCGTTGATTGAAGACTCCAGAGCTACCATTAAGATTTCTCCCCAGGACAACTATTACCCTGGCTTGCATGATAGGTTAGTGACGGTGACTGGTGCTTTAGGTGAACAAATGCGGGCAATTGAGCTGATCCTACTGAAATTGGTAGAGGATCAATACTATCATCAGTCTACAAATGCTCCATTTCCTTATGCAGGTAATTGTTTTCTAAACATGTCTTATCTCTTTCCTTTTCCATTGTGATGTCATTTGTGCTTCCTCTCTTCATTTTTCCACCCCATATGGTTGATACTAGCAATCTTCTGCATTATCAGAAATTGTGCTATAGCTAATTGTCTGACAGTGAGAACCCAGATAGCAGTTTCTTGAGTCAGCCATAGTGGTCAAACTCAGGCAGTGTAACAAGAAATATTCTTCTGCTTGTTGATGCTAGTGACTGATGATTACATCACTTCTCCTATTGTAAAGGGACATGTTTTTATTAAAAAGCACACACACAAACACACACACACATAAAGAAAAATATTCTCAAAACACGGCTGAAATTTGTACCATAAAACAAATGTGAAGAACAATGAACTAGGAACATTCCCAATGATCAAATGAATCAAGAAATAACTACATCAGTAAATCCAGTCCAGTTTCAAGTTTAACTATAATGATGTCACTTGATAATTTAGTTATTGTTGGACAATTGAACAAATAATTTTTACTTATCCCACATGCCACTAGCATATGTAAGTTACGAACCAAGCAAACCAGTTCTGTAAGTTAATGATCTCCAGTATATCATCACCCATGTGAAAGAAAAGGAATAGGGGTTTGGAGGCTCTAGAGGAAGGTCTCCAATCAAAGCATGCGCCATGAATACTATAGCCAATACACCTTCTTGATAACAAACTCCGCACCATTGATAAATGAATTTTGTATTTTATCATGAACAAGAATGTATGATGCTCCACAGGGCACAAAGTTAAATTCTTTGTTATGTTGGAGATTTGTTGTTGTAATGGGTAGACAGAGAATTTTGCAGGCACTTTAGAAAATATACTCCCTCCCAAAATAAAATGCCTTTTTTTCCTGTTGTTATTTGGATATTTAAAACATTATACTTTATTACTCTAAAGAGTTATTTACTTCCAGAGTATATGCTGCAGCTGACTAGGATTAGAGGCCACCTGTTTTGAGGGTAAAAATGAGATCTACATCAAATAACCACCTTTTTTTTTCCCATTCTCACCTGTACTCGAAATTCAAATCAATTGTAAACGGACAGGGTATAATCCAAGGTATACCATGAATAAAATGTCAGTATGGAACAACTGGTCTTAGGCTTCTAGCATGTCGACCAAGTGTTGCAATAACTTTGGGTTAAGTTATGCCTTTCCTACCATTCTTGTCTTCCCTTTTCCTTTCTCTTAAAATAAAACACTATATGCATAAGTGAATTTGGATTTGTGTCATGGTTCTAGAAGTTTGGTTCATGATGCATCACCATGTGGTGTAATTTGACATAAAGTTTACTAATGTGGTGTAGAAATTAGTCTATTTTATACTAGGTTTTCATGAGAGGCAAAAACATGTCATTATGTAATATCTTGACAAGTTTTTGATGAATGATTACTCTCTATCTTGACAAGTCATATTTCAAGTTTTATTATTGCATGTTGAACTTGCTTATATACTTGTAATAATTATACTAACTTAGTTGTATCCTTGGTGTATGCGCACCTCTTGATGTTTCTTATTGAAATCAATTAGTTATTTTCTATATTTTTATGCTCAGCACCACTTATACTGTTATAACAAATTATGCCATTTATCTATACAATGATAACAGCATAGCTTCTATGTGTATTTTCTTTTTTGTAAAATATTCATGGGACAAAATCAGAATGGTATCTGGGTCATATATTTTAGATCCCGTGAACTGGTGTTCAATACCACTCTGATGCAATTTTTCTAAAGTCCCAATGCTAATTATAAGTATTGATTGTGAGATCCTGTCGTCTGGATTACAATTTTTACACTGCTCCCTGTAATAAAATATCTTCTGGAGGTGCGAGAATGTCAAAAGGACCTTGGACTTCTCTTCATGTTCTGCTATATATTAATCCTGATATCGATAGAAGAATTGTTTTTTCTTTCTAAGTACAGCACACATCAGTTTTAGAAGATCCTTGTGAGATCTGATTGCCATGTGAAATTTTTTTATTAAGGTACATGTAGAAGGTCTTGCTGCTGTATCTTGTGAATGAGTACATTATCTCGAAAATACGTAATAGGAATTATGCCTACTTGCTTATTAGCTAATTCGAAATTGATAATGTTATCTGGAAATTAAAATTTAACAAGGTACATATTTTGTTTTTAAAAAATTTAACTGTTTTTCTCATAGTTAAATATTGAGTCATTTGTTGTAACCTCCACTTCCAGCAGTTGCTTACAATGGGATGAATTACGGACCAAATGCAGTCGGAGGGAATTATCAGAACAACAGGTTTCCGAACAAGGTCTGTGATTATATTTAATCATTTTGATGAATGTAAGCTATTTTCTTGTAGCTGCTGGTTTGCATTTCTGGATTTTAGACCCAAAGCTACCGTTTTACCCTAAGCTATCTTATTTTTGCCTATTAGGAAATTTTACTTTTACTTATTTAAATGTTTTCATGGAAGTATGTAGGCTCTGAAGTAGTAAATTGTGAATTACACTGTCTAGTTTGAAGAAGTCGCTATAAATGTGTGCTCTTGCACTGCAGTGGGCTTTTGAGTGAAACCTACTCGTTCTCCTCTCAGGTTGTTCTGGAATAAATTATCAATCTTTAATTTGTATTGCAAATAAATCTAAATATAGAAATGCCCAAGGGTTGCAATATGCATAGCACAACTGTAATTTGGGCCATTGTTAAGTGGATTCTATTATATGAAAGTTAAATGCTGTGCAGTTTCTTTTGAATTTTCCATTCCACGATTACCGTGATGGGCAGAGTCCTTTTTTTGAATCCCCTTTCAGAGTTTCTTAGAATTCTAGGTGTTTGAATTACGAACAGTAAGTGCAATGTGCAGGTGCAGGAAGACAGAAGCAGTTCTGTAACCATTGGCATTGCAGATGAACATATCGGAATAGTTGTTGGCCGTGGAGGAAGGAATATTATGGAGATGAGTCAGGTCTGTATGTAGGTTTTTCATGCTTTTTTTTGGGTCTGGTTCGTTGCCAACTATGTGCTTCTTTGCCTTGCAGCTTAGCGGAGCTAGGATAAAGATATCTGAGAGGGGTGATTTCATGTCCGGGACATCAGATAGGTACAGGCAGAGAGCATTTCTAATATTTGTGTGGAGAAGCTTATGGAAACACAATGTCTTCATACCTTTGATCTTCTTGCAGGAAAGTTACCATCACAGGCTCTCAAAGAGCAATTCGTTTAGCCGAGTCCATGATATCGCGGAAAGTTGCTTCAGTTACTGAGAGATGAATGGAGCAGTCCTCAACTTGTTATCTGATCTTGTTAAGATATCTCTTTTTGGATGACTGGAATTTTCAGCATTTGGCAACTCCTGGAATTTGCCCTAGCAAAATTGTTAGTAAACTAAGAGAAGGGAGGGGATGAATATACATTTTTACTTCAGAGAGCGTTGCACTATCTAAATTGGTGGCAGAAATACTTTCAAGTACGTATGTTGGGCAAGGCAAAAAAAATGATGCTGTTGAGCATATATAAAATTTCAGTTTACCCTCGTCTGTTATACTGTTGTAATTGTTATGGCTGAACTATAAACACTAGACTCTAGATAATTTTTTGACTTGTTCGTATTCTTATTCTTATTCTTTCCTTGTGCCACTTACTGGTTGCATATATACACATCATTCTGTGCCAGCGCCAGTCATATCTCTATTCTTTTCCTTTGGAGCTTGTTTGTGGCTCCTTTTGTTGGTAATATTAGGATTCAAAATATCCATCAGATGTTGAAGTTGAATATTATTCAGTATTTTTTTTTTTTTTTTTTTTTTTTTGCTTGATTTACTAGATCTCTCCTGTCCCAACTTTTAACCTGTAAACGTCGTTTAGAAGGGCATTTGATCCTTGGGTTAAGGTCATTTTGGTTTAAGAATTTTGACACTTTCAGCATATCTTGAAGTTGACTACCTTGTTGTTGCTATTACGATGATGTCTGGTCTGACCAGACCCGTCAATGTAACAGTTGGAATAAGTAACAATGATAAAACTGGTGAATCCAAGTCCATGATTTTAATACACTTCGTTGCAACACTTAATTATGTGCAAGTAAAAGTAACACTCACGGTTCATTGTAGATTTACATTTTTTTCATCTAAAAATGAATCTAGTTTTGAAAAATAATGCCCTGAAAAAAATTCAACTTTAAAATTCTGATTTGTATGATTTGTGAGTTTTAGGAGTCATATACTTCTTTATATGTTTTTCCCTTCTCAATGTTTTGGATTTCTTCTTACATGCACTGAAAAATATTACTTTTTTAGTGTTTACTTCATAATTGAAATTAAAGTACAATTCAAACTTGTAAACTTTTTATGACATTGAATATGTTAATATATGACCTACACAGTACACATAATTAGAATGAATAATCAAAAAAATTACGTATATCAATTTTTGTTTTAATAAACTTATAAACAATGCTCTTTATGAAAATATGACATTATTATCCATTTTTAAGTAAAAATAAATAAAATAAAAGTGAAATACAAATATCACTAGCCTCATATAATTATATAAACAACAAACAAATTTTTTATTTTCACCATGATTAAGGAATGTGTAGGTAAATTATTCCTAAATTCAAATCAAATTGGTTCACCCCTTTTGACGTGGCGTTGACTAATTTTATTTGACTCATTTTTAGTTTCCCCTTTTTCTCTTCTGCTCTCCAAAACCCTAAACCCATATCATCAACCCTTCAAAAGATCGCTCGCCAAGAGAACTCTCTCCATTTCCGCGAAACTGCTGCAATGGCTGTAAGTTCTTCCTCTTATTTTCTTTTAATTATGTCTATGTAGCGAGGTATCTGGAAAGCAGGCGAGGCTCAATTTAGAAAAATAAAATAAAATTCGCGGGGATGAGATCTGGAGGGGTGGACAGGTGAATTAAGAGTAACATATGGGTTAGATTTAACTCATGGATTGGGGCTTGGAGGGTTTACATTGATGCATTGTTCGTTTTTTCTTTTTCGATTTTTATTGTCTTTTAATAGATTAACACTGAAGAATAAAATTTGACATGTGGGACTGGTCTAACTTGGTGGATTGCTGTAATGTTATCGAATTGGCTGCTTTCACTGTGGAGAAGTAAGAGTGTTTACTTGGGCTACATGCTTTAATTTGTACAAATGGGTAATTTAGGTATTAAATTTTGTGTGAAAGAACATTTATGTATTTTGTTATAGATATTTGGATGTATGAATGTGTTTGAGTATTAGGTTATATTAATTTTACTATTAAAAATACAGAGGCTCTGAGATGCTTCTGCTTTTTATGATTTTTTTTTTTTTTAACTTTTGCTATATCAGTGCTCCTGCACCTGCTTTGTAAATCCCAAATGGCAGTATTGCCTGATCACACATTCTTTTGCTCTAAAATAACCACAAGGGAATTTAGGGTAGCTTTCATATTTATTATTCTTAAAATGAGTTTTTATATCATTAATTGCATGGTTGGTTGAAATCAAGTGTTTTACTAGAAACAACATGTTAAATAGTGGACTTACATGACTTTGTTGACTTTTGATAGCTAGGTTATGGATTGCTGTCACAAATTATATCTTTTGAATGACACGTTGTGCTTTATGGACTGACTATTTTAATTGGGTAAAGCTATTTTATATGGGAAGTGGTTCTGAACTGCTTCTGAAGAGATTTGGAGTGGTAGTTGCTGTTACGCTGAAACACGATAGGATGAGAACCGAGATGAGTAGGATGATGAAGCAGAAAAAAAAAAGGACAAATTGATTTGAAAGTGAGATAAATCATGTCAGACAAACATCTTCAATAGTTCACTCTGCTTAGGGCAGATAAATATGTATAAGGGACAAGTTATGCCGTAGAATAACTGCTAAGCTAACTTAGATTCAAGGCCAGACTTTTATCTAAGACTGTTGAACCCAACTTGTATGATTTAATAGGCTACGACCTGGATACCAAGTAGACATATAAGTTGCTATTTCACATTAGGATGACATCTCAGTCGATATTAAATAGCCATAGTTTTTCCAGTGTCAACTTAGCTCTAATAGGATTACTTACCTAAAGACAAACAAAAATTTGGCAAATAGCATTTTGAGTATAACTAGGACTCTTAAGGCTTGGTATATGACAACGGACACACCCCTTTGGACTAAAATCCTTATTGTTTGGTGTGGAACTCTTACTTCCAGTTTTAGGCTTCCATAGTCACCATGTCGAGCGAGTACTGGACGTAAATTGGCTTGGCATGATTTCAATTACCACTTTTTTTCTTTTGGCTTCATTTGTTGTATGTCTTTGGCAGGAAGAAATTTCGATTATCTGTTTTCAATCATTTAAAAAGATGATATTGGATTTGAAAGAAAATGGTTTCCTTACAATGGAATTTGGTTTGGATTTGAAAATCCATTTTTGTAAACATCACTATTCACCCTTTTTTGCCCTTAAATGTTTTGAAACTTAAGGAAGATATTGTGAAAAGCATGTCCTCCCTAGTTATAAATCCAAATCCTTTTAAATTCCTTTATTTTCTTCCAGATTTCAAATCCCATCAAATTAGATCTCATTTTCAAATTTATTCATTCAAACACCTAAAACAGGATTTGTAAATCAAATTCCATGCAAACCTCTCTTGCCAAAGAATGAGTTTCCATGCTGGAATGAATAGTTGTTTATCCACACAATTTGATTGCATGGATTTAGTTTTAGTGGACAAAATTATCATTGCTGTGTTGTGAAACTTTTCTAATTGTTGCGTTGCAGACTGTACCAGTTAACCCAAAGCCTTTCTTGAACAATTTGACTGGAAAGCCTGTAATGGTAAAACTCAAATGGGGAATGGAATACAAAGGTGAGCCTCTTGAAACTCATCCTGTCAAGTTCTACGGTTTAATGCTCTTTTCGACATTGGTTGTCATTTAACTGTACTGTCCCCTCATTTATAAATAACAATTTCACATTTTTTCCTTTTGGCTTCCCTTTCAGGTTATCTTGTGTCAGTGGATTCATACATGAACTTACAGGTACCTATCATACAAGTGTAATTTTTACGCAATCTGCAATATTGTTACTACCTAGTTATGTCAAAATGCACAAGGACAATATCACATGGGAATTTGGATTTGTTTTTGGTGTTTTGGGAGAATGGGTTTTGGGAAAATGTGATGTGTTAGGAGGAAAATGTTTTGGGAAAATGTGATGTGTTTAGTTTTATTTTGAGAGAATGAACTGAGAATGAAAATGATTTTTGAAAACAAAAACAAACATTCTGATGGACTTTTGTACTGTGTTGAATGTCAAAATATAAATACATTGATACTTGTGTTATTTGGAGACATTATGAAATGCTCATATATTTAACTTTTCTCACATAATAATGGGTAAAACCTTTTGTTTTCAAATACATATGAGATGTGGGTGTCTGTGCTTATAAATATTAAAATTTTCAAACTATTGAGAACTCTATTCATCTTGTATTGGTGTAAGCTTTATAATGCAACCTACCACATGTTTGACACCCTTCATGCTCTAGAATTTATTGGAATCTGAATCTTTGGTAGAATTATCTAGATTCTCTTTTCCATAAAAATACTGAAGTTTGAACCTATGGATATAATTGTCTATCTATTGTTGCATGTTATATGTTATGAAGCTATTTAGGTGAAATGAGACGCTGAGAATATAACCCCTTTTATGTGTAATGGTGCTAGTATTAAGTACAAAAATAAAAGAGGCAAATGCTGTTTATATTACCACTGAAACTAATCTTTGAACATGATTGGGAGTGTTACCCCTTGGAGAGACCTGTTTCAATTATATTACATTGTTGGCCGCTAACATGATTAATGTATATTTTGGCAGCTTGCGAATGCTGAGGAATATATTGATGGGCAATGCACTGGAAGTCTTGGAGAGATCTTGATCAGGTAATCAACCAGCTAGTTCCATTCATTCTTCTCTCAAAATCATCTTCCAAGGGCCTTTGTTAGTGATATTCTCTCACAATCATAATCAGCACAATCATATTTAATTAAAAGAATTGGATTATGTTGTTTGAATGCTAAGATCTTACATGGGCTTAGCTATCTATGCTGTTTTAAAATAGTGATAAATCATTGAAGGGTTTTAGATAACCTTCAAATTTTAGTCTGTGAAGATAGACCAAAGATGCAGTATTTGACACAAAAAATTAGAGAAATTCATTGGCTACAAGAGGGAGGAGATATTTATTTTAATTGTTTGGAGGGGGGCAATAAAAAGGGAAACGTACTGGAAGGAAAACCTTTGCCTCCATTCACTCTATTGAATTCACTGAATAATTGCGTACATATCCTCTATAATTATAGTGTAAAGATCGAGAGATCTGAAACAAAGTGCTACTACGTCTCTTTTGGATATTGTGGAAGTGGAAGGAGGGGAATGCTAAACTTTTTGAAGGAAGGGGAAAAACAGAACTCACATTGAAGAAATAATTCTCTCATTATTTTGGACTTTGGAATACTTCTCCTGATAATTATGTTTCTTTTGCTCACTTCTTAGATGATGTACGTGCATATATGGATGGCTAAAATCTTTTGGTGTATATGGGAGACACTCCCTTGCTGCACTCATTTAATGAAACATTTCCCCTTCAAAAAATTTTACATTTAAATTTTATGTTGACAAATTATGAAACATGCTTTATTATCCCAACCACTAATCTTTTTATTCCAAACAGAAAGAGAGAGTTCTTTGCCTTGTGAATGAAGATATCATTTTCCTATTTCCTCAGGCTATCTTCCCCAGCATAATTTAACATGCATATTATGCTAATAGTTTACAAAACTCCGAGCATTGGTTTACCTCAGGTCTATCTAAGTATTTACCATGCTTCCCAGCACTGACCGGTGACTACAGTTGCAAAAGTTCTTTTACTGTATTAATTTTTGATTTGGTTGCATACGAAGATTGGAATTTTTCCGCAATCCATTAAGTTTTATATGTTCCCATGGTTGATGGTACAGCAGGAAAAGTTGCTATACTTGCACTAGCCTTGACTAACCATTATGACAGGGAGTGTGGTTAGCTGCACAAGTTAGAAGAGTTTTGAGTATTATGTCTTTCTTGAGTTCAGATTAGTGATCAGATCTTCTTCGCAGATGCAATAATGTTCTTTATCTTCGTGGCGTGCCAGAGGATGAAGAAATAGAAGAAGCAGATCGCGACTAGTGGCATTTGGTATCTTTTGTTATCTTGATATGCTATCTGAACCTAGAGCTGGATATCTGCATATATTATTTGCAAAGTACTTTGTGCACTTGAATTAAAGCTGCAGAGTTGTTAGCTAATGCACTTGCCATACTTGTAATGTAAAATGTCTCGACTGTCATGCTTTGATAGGATAAGAGTACTGCTCGACTAGAATTGATTACTGGGTTTTCTGGGTATTAGAATTAAGGTAGTATGACTTGGTGATATATTTCAGCAAAAAACTAGTATTTTGATTAGTTCATTTCCATTTATTGTGACGTTTATAACTGGGAATGTGAGATTGTCTTAAAACGCCAACTGTTTGTGTTTATTTGTGGTTGGGTTTGTCTAAATTTGAAACTCATATTTGAGAGGTGGACCTGCTTGTCCCGAACCAAGTGGCTTGGGCCTGTGATACCTGTTATATAATTTTAAAATATTTAGAAATATATTTTTTAATTATAATACCATTAAAACTTAAAAAAATATATTTTTTAAAATCGTCAAATACCCTCCTACTCTTCAAAAATTGAATTGAATGGACAAAAATATTATTGTAATTTTATAATAAAATAAATTTACTTTACCTTCTATTTTATTTTATATATTATTTTTTAAATAAATTAATTAATTACATTTTATACTAATAAGTTATAATAAATATGATTCTAATAAAATAAAATAAATATATTTAACAAAATAAACATCAATTTTTATATTTTATTTAAAATATGGTGTCAATTTGTTTAAAATTTTGTTAAATATAAAAATAAATGTTGATTTTATCAAATATATTTAAATAAAAAATATCTAAAAGATAAAAGATTGATACATTATTTAATTATATTTTCATATTTAAGAAAATTTGGGTTAAATTATATTTGATTATAAAGAGTTTTTTTTTAAAAAATTTTTTGTGTATTTTTTTAATATAAATAACATATTTATTTTAATTGAATGGACAAAAATATCATTGTAACTTTATAATAAAACAAATTCACTTTACCTTCTATTCTATTCTATATAATATTTTTTTAAAATAAACACATTAATTATATTTTATACTAATAAATTATAATAAATATGATACTACGAATTAAACTAAATATGTTATTTATATTAAAAAAAAAAACATACAAAAAAGATTTCTTAGTAAAAAACTCTTTATAATCAAATATAGTTTGACCCAAATTTTCTTAAATATGAAAATATAATTGAATAATATATCAATCTTTTATCTTTAAGATATTTTTTATTTAAATATATTTGATAAAATCAACATTCATTTTTATGTTTATTTTTTTTAAACAAATTGATACTATATTTTAAATAAAATATAAAAATTGATGTTTATTTGTTAAACATATTTATTTTATTTTCTTAGAATCATATTTATTATAATTTATTAGTATAAAATATAATTAATGCATTTATTTAAAAAATGATATATAAAATAGAATAGAGGGTAAATTGGATTTATTTTATTATAAAATCACAATAATATTTTTGTCCATTCAATTCAATTTTTGAAGAGTAGGGGGTATTTGACGATTTTTATTATATAGGGGGTATTTGATACCAAAAATAATAATAAAAGGGGTAAAATGAAATTAATCCTAAATATTTTTGTGAAATTTGGACTAAATTCGAGCATTTTCATTAATTACAGGATTAAATTAATTTTTTAAATTCGAACAGGACTATTTTTGACACACCCTCTTAGTTACATGGTTAATTTAGCACTTTCGCCCATCCGCATCACTATCATCATTGAACAATTCATAATTTGTTATTAAGAAAAAAATTGAAAACTCAAGCACAAACATAAAATTAAATCAATAAGAATAATCACATAACACAAATGCAATTGTGACGGTGTTTTTCAGCAAGAATAAATGCATTCAAAGTGAGATAAATATTTTGAGATTTTAGACTTTGTTTGGTTACAATTTTTGGATGATAACACCAAAATTTTTGTAATCACCTTAACAGTAAAAACAATAATGAATTTGCATCTTTTTTTACACCATATTTTTGTATATAATCTCTCAGTCATAATATCTCATTTTTTCAATAGATCAACTACTTTTTTTTTTTGCAACTCTTTTACATTCTTTATAATATAATTACTCCCCCTACTCGGCACACATATTTCTCCTCCTTTTAAATATAAAATATGAAGTAATAAATTATTACAATACAAATTAATCCTTTTCATCATCCAGATTTATAAATTAATATTTATTTTTTAGAGCGTTCTAAAATATTTTTTTTTTAAATAAGATTTTTTTTTCTCAAAATACTCTTTCACTTAAAGTAATGCCGTGACACCTTAAAATAATTTTTTTTTTCTCAAAAATTATGAAATTGGTAGCTTAATCTCAATTTGGTCATTACAAATATTTCTTCCTATTGTTAATTGGTAGCTTCTGAATTACAAATAAAATGCCTTTAAAGTGTAATATGCAACTTTAGGATTATAAATTGGAATGTCATAGGGTTATTTGCGTCACTTCATCTAAAGTTTTGAATTTTACCAGCCAACTTTCCTGTCACTTTATTTTGTCAAAATTCTAATATTTAAAACCAAAATGCCCCTTTTCTCTATATGTATTAAAACATTGAAACATAACTTTCCAAAAGTTTGATTTGTATACTTTTCATAATGCATAATTCTTTTTAGAAAAAAGAACACGAGTTAAGTAAATATTATGTTTTAAGGCCATTTAAGTGATACAAAGAGTGTATATTATTTTTTATATTTGACGACAATCATAATATATTCAATATTCGTTAATATAAATGGTTCACAAATTTTCAAATGTATAGTTTTGTAAATGAATAGAGAGACCCATGTTTAATTACGAAAGTCATCTTTAATAATGCAATAAACATTAATGATTTTCGAAAAATCAAATCAAATGCATTACTTTTTTCTACAAACAATAGTACATACTATATAGTATTGAAAATTTCATAATTTAAAACTTTGGTCTTACGTATTCTTTGGATTATACATTAATAAAAAAGATTCTTACTTAATATTTTTAAAATTATGCATCTATTTAAACATGTAAAAGTTAATCGATACTCCTTATTTTAGTAAATATTTATCATTATGTCTAAAGTGGCTCATACTCAAAGAGTATTGAGCTTAATCTTCATGATCCTAAGCTTAAAATAAGCTCATACAAATTTTGACCTTCATGATTCTAACCTTAAAATAAGCCCATACAATTTTTTCTCCTCTTAGCTCCAAATTAAATTCCTCTCTCTCAATTTTTGTCAAAGTTAGATGCACTCAAATCTTACTAAAGAAAATACATGTCAAGTCTTGTAAATACGATTAGTTAAATATGTAGATTTACTATTTTATTTTTTTTATGGGAATAGACAGGTCAAATAGCGCTAGTTCCATCCCTCACTCGTAAGAGATTAGGAACTAGTTTAGCTAGATGTGAGAGCGGTTGACTCTTATTCCATTCCTTCGTAAACTCAAGAATGGTTAGATTGGTATAGTTGCATTAACTGCATCACCTTATTAGCAATAGTAGCTCATTAGGTCATTAATATTAGTTTCTTATCTACTCTTATATCTCGTTTTTGTCTTACAATTAGTAGGTCAGTCACTGACCGATAAACATATAGTCAATATGATATAATAGATAACATGTTATTCTCAATTGTCGAAGGCTCGCTCAAACCCTAAAGAGACTCTAAATACTCTTATACTTTTTTTTTTTTCTATATTTTGATTTGATCCTTATCAGATTCAAATTTAGCTCATAGTTAATCACCTTTAATTTAAACACTTAGAGCATGTTTTGTTTCATTATTCATTTTTATGTTTCCACGTTGGAAATATTTTTACTAAATTTTTGTGTAAAAAATAAAAATATGTTTGAATTTAGTATATTTCTACGTAAATTATATAGATTTAGAAATAAAAATATATTTATTTTGTTATATTTGTTGTATGAAAAAACGTAAAATATTAGTGAATTTGAAAATAAATTTAATATGTGTGCATATAAATACATGAAATATTAGTAAGTTTGAAAAAAAATAAATTAAAAATAAAAATAAATTGTATTTCTAATGAAAATGATTAAAATAAATATATTTTTAAAATTTTAAATAGTAAAAAAAAAAGGTTTGAGGAAATGAAATCAAATGGGCTTTTAAAATCTGACCTCTCCTTAAATTTAAGGTGACTTGCTCCACTCGCTTATGCTAATCTAGTTTAATCTTAATGCATTGATAAGTACTAGGTAATATTTGAAATTCAAGCACTTACAGTTTTAACATTTTTACATAGGACAAAAGGCCCCTTAAAAAATAGAAAAAAGAAAAAAGAAAAAAGAACACAAAAAGACTTCTCTACCCTTCACTTCTTTCAAATTTCAACTAGCCCCACTGTTAAAATCCCCTCGTCGGTTAACCGAGAGCAACGGCCTCGTACGATTCGGTTTCCTTTGTCGGTACGCACACCTCCGCCGTTTCCCCCCACCAAGATCGGGCGTTTTCCGCCGTCCGATCTCGCGCCATTGCTCGGATCCGATCCCCGCCGAGTTCCCTGTTAGATTCTCGCGCTCTTTATATTTTTTTCTCAATATTTTGATCGTTGATTAGTTCTGTTGTTTTGGTGGCTCTATAATGTGATTGCCCTTTCGATTTTTTCTTGTTATTTCTACTTCCATTGCTGATTTTTGATGAGTTTCGTTGAGGCAGTGGAGTTGAGATCTTGAATTCATTTTCCCCTCCAATTTCATATTTTTCAGCAGTGTTCATTCTCTTAAGTTGAATTGATAAAACTATGGTGTAACTGCAGAATAGCTTCAATGGGAACGGACAGTCAAAGTTGGCATTTGGATTTAAGTTATGACGAATGGGTTGCGCTCCCTGTATCTGGTCAGCGGCCTGCTGCTCGGTACAAGGTGTTGTTCATCTTTCAAATTTTAGAATTTATAATTCTAAACTCTCCGTGATTATTAGTTGTTTGTGTTGCTACTCATATGTTTTTTCTTCTGTTTTCATCAGTGAGCATAAGCATGGTGCAGTCATATGTTTTCTTTTCATTTTTTTGGCTTTCAGGATCACATCTTTATATTTTATGGACTATCTTGTTTCTTTTGCCATTTTTTTCTTGGATTGCAGCATGCTGCAACAGTAGTTGATGAGAAGTTGTACATTACGGGTGGAAGTCGCAATGGTCGATACTTATCTGATTTCCAGGTATTTTTAGTGCTTTAGTTTTGCTCATGCAAGTTTTCTTTTTATCCTTGGGATTTTATTATTTTCTTGCAATGCTTTCAGGTTTTTGATTTGAGAAATTTGACATGGTCAACCATAAAATTGAACATGGAAGCTGATGATGCCCAAAGTAAAGATGGTATCCTACCAGAAGTTTTTCCTGCAATTTCTGGTCACAGTATGGTAGGATATTGTTGCAGTTTTATGTTCTTCTCTTCGGTGTTCTATTATTCCTATGCCTCATTTGTTTTAGATCTTTTCTTTGTTTTTGGCTGGGAACTCACTGTAGTATATTCAGGAGTTTATATTAACATATTTTTATACTTTATATAGTCGATTTATATAGATTTAATTTTTTATCTCCAGATCAAATGGGGAAAGAGACTTTTTCTTCTTGCTGGTCTCTCAAAGAATATTACCAACAGGGTGACAGGTTTGTTTCTACTGTATCCAACTTACTTCTGCAGAAATGTGGAACCATTTGGATCTGTTTTGATAATGCCAAAAGATTGCTCAAATCTTTATGTTCTTTGGTATTGGTGCCAGAATTTGATTTCTCTACTTGGTGTATGTTGTGCAGTATGGTTCATTGATCTTGAATCACACAATTGCCGCGTTGTTGAGACCTTTGGAAAAGTTCCAGTAATGAACCGATCTTTGACTTCTCATTACAAATTTTGTTTTCTTCTTTATCTGTTCTTTTTTCATTTATTGAGTTGTATCCTTGGTGGCAACTTGATGAGTTATGAACACCAGGTTCATGTAGTCTCCTCAATATATTATTGTGAAAGTGCATTTTTACCTTAACGATTTAATTGGTATTTAACTACAGGTAGCACGCAGTGGGCAATCTGTTACTCTTTTCGGTTCTAAACTTATCATGTTTGGTGGAGAAGACAGGAATAGACGACTACTAAACGATGTCCATGTCCTTGATTTGCAGACCATGACTTGGAATTCTGTTAAGACTATGTATGTTTACATTCAAACTTATGGCAGCTAAGTTCACTTTTTATGGAGGAATTCTTATCCTTATATTATGCTTTGATAGGCAGACACCTCCAACCCCCAGATTTGATCACACAGCTGCACTGCATGCTGAACGATACCTTTTTATATTTGGCGGATGCTCTGATTCCATCTTTTTCAACGACCTCCATGTGCTAGATCTGGAAACAGTAAGCTTCCCCTTTTGTATGTATCTGTTGACTGCTTTAAGCCTGTTAATTTTCAGAGTGTTCCTTTGTGCGTAATTTAGCAATGATGACAAAATATGAGCTACCAAGGTGAAGATTAGATATCCTCAATATGTTCCTCATGCATCATTGAAGAAAAATGAGTTGAGTCAACAGAAGTGCGTATTCAAAGTGGCCATCTAGAGAGCACAACAGGACTTTTGAGTCATTTTTTAATATTTATTTTCATTCAGAATTAATATCGTTTACTTCATTCATCTGATGAATGCTTGGTACTATTGTCATTTACTTTTGTCTTTTCTGAGGAAATGTGATAGTTTCTTGGGATGATTATTGAAGTATAACATTACAACTTTTAAATATGGCACTTTAAAAATGACGAGGACATTATAACATAAAGGAAACTGAGGGCATTCAATCCTGTGCCAAAGGCGTATGCTTTTCAAGTGTATTGCTGGAAGAACAGTCGATCATGTACTATATCTACAATTTTTTATTTTGTTGTGCAGATGGAATGGTCCCAACCACAAGTGCAGGGTGATTTGGTGACCGCCAGGGCGGGGCATGCTAGTGTTTCTGTTGATGGAAACTGGTTTGTAGTTGGTGGTGGAGATAATAAAAGTGGTAAGTGAAATATTCAGCACCAGTTGTCATGTAATATTTTCGTTCCTTTTTCACATAAGCTCATGCTTATTTATTTCTGTTACTTGTATGATTAAAAACCTTTTTGCTCGCAGGTGCCATGGAAACCCTTGTGATAAATATGTCTAAGCTTGTTGTCTCAGTGCTGACAACTGTAAAAGGAAGACATCCCCTAGCTAGTGAGGTACTAAGCTTCCGTTTTTGCTCTCTTATTTTAAGTATAGGGCAGGGCAAGCAGGCCATATTATTATCCCGGTGCCTTCTTGCACCAGAAGAAACCTGAGGTTCTTACCTAGATTTTGTTTTTGATGCTAGAATTTTCAGATAGTGATGCTTTGGTGGGCTTTAGGAGAGGATGTGATTGGTCTTTTGGTTGTGCACTTGCTCAAGACTTAAAAGGAATATATACTTGCTGAGTTGAAATTTAAAAATATTAGTCAAATTAATTAACTAAAACCAGCTATCCAGAAAATAAAGTTCTTTATTTATTCTTTGAAAACTCACAAAAGTGTTAATGAACTATATAGTGAAAATGTCATTGCTTCTGTTGGGTCTTAATTGAAATTTGTTGTATTATTATATTTGGACTTTTTTTGGTAATATGATGAGTCTGGGACCTTTAGAAACATATCCTTGAGTCTTTACTCATGCATTAATGTTTTTTTTATCTTTAACATATGTTTTATATTTAATCCTTGCTCAGACTAAATGAAGCTCTTGTGTTTTCCTCATTTTATGGGTCTTCTTAAGCAAGAACAATTTAACAAATGCTACATTCTCCACCACAGTACTTCAAATGGTTTCCCATCTGATATATTTCATTGCCTGCCAAATATTGTTATATTTCTTTCTCATTCATTCAGTATGACTCTGTGTAGAAAGGTATCAAATTTAGATATGTAATGTCATTTCTAGAAGAGCTGCACAAAGAGAAAAGATAACTTCATGCAATGGACATCAATTGGTCTACATATAGATTCTTATGAACTAGTTCTTAATGTTCGATGCTCAGTTATTTCGCCTTTCTGGATATGCAACCAATAAGGTGTAGAATGGTGATAGAATGACAAGAATGCGATGAAAAGTGATCTAATATTTGTGTTGAAAGGTGCAAAACTAGCAAACTTATTTTATTTCTATAAAGTTGCACAAAGACATAATATAACATTATGCAACTGATATCAATTGGCCTATGTTAAGCTTCCATAGTGATGTTGTTCTTATAGTTCAGTATTCATGGTTATTCTAACTTTCTGGATTTTCAAGCAAAAATGTGTATACTGGTGATGAAGAAAAAAGAATTTCTCTAATTATACAGCAGTCAGAGTTTGTAATTAACTTTTATGTCATTTGCAACTGACCTTTATGAAGCATTTGCATAAGTCCAAAATATTATCTGAAGGTAGTTGACCTGAAGGAGTATTAGGCCATTCGATTATCAGCTTTTTCTTGTCAGATGCGAACTTTTAGCATCAGTGCACGGCTTTGTTTTTGTGTGCTATCACTGCCGTGACCAGGGAATGAAGATGATAGATGGAACTTTATGCCGACATTGTGAAGTTATGATATAAAAATCTTACGATGATTTCTTAAGAATTTATTATTGACACTCTTCAGCGTTACTTTACAATGTGATGTTGAAATACAGAACAATGGTTTTTACAATACAAACCATTAGTTTCTTTACAATATGATGTTTAAATACAGAACGATCATTTGTTACAATAGCATATTCTGTATTTAAAGCTTGAATGCATGTATTTTGAGTTGTATCATCTGCATCTTTAACTTGTTTCCTATATATTTTTTTCTTCACAATAGTTTAAAATGATGCCATATACAGGGTATCAGTGTTTCCTTGGCGTCCCTAGGTGGTGAGAATTTTCTGGTTACTTTTGGTGGTTACAATGGAAAGTACTACAATGAGGTATGACTTATATTACTTGTACAAGTATATGATTTTCTAAAGTAGTTGCCTCATATGGGGCAGGTAGGTATTACTAGGGGATATGGAGATGGCACATCTTTATGATATATGATGCTGAACTTCAAGTAATATTATAACAATGATTGAAAGCTCGGTAGCTGGTTCGTGAGCTTTTGGACACTTGAACAGGGGGCTTGAACTCGACTCGCTAAAGAGCTCAAGCAGAAAAAAAGAGCTCAAGTCCAGTAATACTAGAGCTGCTCGACTCGTCTTAGACCCCTAAAACCTATTTCTTTTTTAACTTTTTCATTTTTGATATTATCTTATTTTGGCATACTTATTTTTACATATCCTGTTTTCTCGGTTTATAATTGCATTTTAATCTGTGTCATCTTTTTTCATTTTTTTTCTCAGTTGTTTGCTTAATGACTTAGTTCAACCCGTCAATGTGGTCTCTTCTTCATATATATAGGTATTTGTTATGAGGCCCAAACCAAGGAACTTTTTACATCCGAAGATATTACAATCACCAGCAGCGGCTGCTGCTGTGGCTTCTGTTACTGCTGCATATGCCTTGGCAAAACCTGAAATGTTAGATTTCACTGAAAGAGAAGATTCAGATTTTAAGGTGATCCCAGTGGATACCTCTGACCAGGATCTTTCAGTTGAAATTAATTCAATCAGAGACAAAAGAAGGAGTTGGAGTCATCACTTATGGACGTTACAGTGGAGAATTCTGCTCTCAAGACTAAGATTGAAGAAATGAAAGCAAATCACGTTGACTTGTCCAAGGTCTGGTTACCACAATAAATTGTTAGGTTGTTTGTGATAGTAGTTGTCACAAATCTTCTCATCTTCATGAGTTGGTTGCAGGAATTACATTCAGTGCAAGGACAACTTGTTGCTGAAAGATCAAGATGCGACAAATTGGAGGTCATATCTTTTCTTTTTCTTTTTTCTCTTTTTTGATCAATTAGATTTTCTTGAAATCTTTTTCCTGTGCTCTGGTTAACCATGGGTTTTTGTGTTTGGAAGTTGCAAAATGCTGAACTAAAATTATTTTCTTTTAGTATGTTCTGCTCGTTATCTTTAAAAAAATTAACATCAATCTATCTAAAATGGCTTCGGCAGGCACAAATAGTAGAGCTGCAGAAGATGCTTGAGTCAATGCCATCATTAGAAGAAGAAGTTAAAGCCCTTAGGACAGAAAAATCTGCATTTGAGCGTGATATGGAAATTGCTGCAACTGTCCAGAGGCAGCCATCTGGTGGCATTTGGAAATGGGTTGCTGGATAAGCAGATTGTCTGGAGCTGCTGAAGTTGTCAAGGTCTGTAACCCACTTAATGAGTATAATGCGTCCATCCAGCATAATATACCAACTACAGGATGGCTGTTATCACAGTTACTTCGGTTAGAAATGCTAGAGTGAATTTTGAAGTGCTTTCTGCTCTTGTACCATTTGTGAGTAAGAAGGCTGGACTTGACATCAGGTTTTTATTTCTTTTCTGATTAATCATTTTTTTTGTAATCCTTTAACATTTCATGTAATCATAGGTAAAGTTAAATATTTAGATTTATTCTTTTTTTTCCACGTGTTATATGTGATTACTTCCAATTTAAAAGAGAATGGCATCTGTTTTTTTTTTTTTTTTTTTTTTTTTTTGAAAAAATGTTATCTTAACTGCATCCAACACTTGTGCAATTTTATCAGACTTTTTGTTTTTCTGCTGATCTGGAGATCTTCTGGATAATTATACTTCTCTTACCAGTTCTTAGATGATGTTCATTCGTGCACAGATAGATGAAGTCTGTATGATGCAATTATAATAGGATTCTTGAGATATTTTGACATTTTTAAAGATCTGAATAGCACCATTGTGTGAATTTATAGCTTTGGCATGGTGGCCGACATTGAATCCAACAACTGGTATCTGAACCAATGTTAATAGGTATTTGGTGTTAATGTGGAGAAGACTGCTGGCTGGGTAAGGTGACTTTTTTTCTTTTTATAAGGATTATAGTGTGGTTGGCTCAAGTTATAGTTGGAATGTGATGCTTAGGCCACTCTAAATGTTTCATAAGATTTATGTACCTTAACATTCATGGCAAGCGTTCTGTCCAAAACTATCAAGTCAAGTGATTTAGCTTTAGGTTGGCTCATGCTTGGTTTGAAATAATGCGAGTTGTGTGATTGGTGTTTATGTTAGCCTTTTTTTAATATATATATATATATATATATATATATATTTCGTTTTGGGATAGTCAAGATTGTTTGAATGTAAGTTAGAACAAGATTATACCTTTTTCCAAAGAGTAGCGAATAAAATTACTATCATTAGGATAAAAAATAATTAGACAACATATTTCATACATATTCAATGTATATGTTACGCAACTAAATTATTTAGCATGAGCCGAGCCTAATGTAAGTCAAGTTTATCTCTCATCACGCTTGACTTGAATTAAATTCAAGCACTAAATTGTTGGTAAGTTTATTTTGGTTTGAACTCATATGACTTGATTTTAAAATTAGGGCACTGGTGAGCATTTGAGGGAAAAGTGTAGTAGATCGTGAGTTCGATTTCTTTTTGGAGGCACGAGAGCGTCGCGTGCTTGTTTCGGGGGTTCCGTCCGTACTTAAGGTGGGTCTAAGGGATAGAATAACTGATACAAACGTCCGATCCAAGTGCGAACTGCTCGTACATCCAATTTACCGAAAGACCGAATCAGGTGGAAAAATTGATTCTCTCCCAAGATTAATTTGGGTTCAAAGGGCTTTGAAAACCTTAGTATAAAAATAAAAATAAAAATTAAGTCATATTTTACTTCACCTCAAAAAATTGCAAACAAAATTGCATGTTTGCAGTAAATCTCCCACAAAGCAAGAAAAAGCATTTTGCCCTTTGTAATTACTTTTGTCGGAACACTTCTCGTTGGGTAAATTTTCCAACAAGTGTTGTAGCTCTTCACCTCTTGAAATTATTTTTCTTTAAGCACTTTACAGCCTAAAATTACTTTTCTGGTAACACTTAAGTCTTCAAGAACATATTATTATTTTTTTCGTATGATTACCTTTTTTTTTTTTTTTGTGAAAGATCTTTTACTTATTTATTCCAAAAGTGCTATAATTCATTTTTAAAATAAAAAAATTTAACTGCCCAAAAAGAATCTAAAAGGAAACACTTAATATAACCATAAAAAATGCTCAAAACTAAATGTAAGAATAAGCTAAAAGGCGTGAAATAATTTAATAATTTTCATTAATTCCATGACTTGTAAAATTAGCATTACGTGTTTTCTAAAGTTTTCAGTAATTATTTTACTTTTAAAATTTTGGATTACATATTTTTATTGGATTTTATATATTTATGTTGGATAAGTAAGTTGTCTTCTTGTCATGGTTTCATAGTTAAATCCGTTAGGTGTCTGAAGGGATGTTGTTGGAGGTGTTAAATTAGTAGCCGGCAATAGCCCAGCGTCACAAGATTCAACTTTTGTTCCTTTGAAATATGCATTTGTTAACAAATAAGGACATCTGAAGCATCACTTTCCGGTTGCATGTTTGAAAAATGATTCACACGCTTTTGCCGCCCATGTTTTTGTTTGTATGCATTGGGCAGGAATAAATTGTTCCCCACAAGTAGTCTGTCTACACCTAGTTATAATCTTTTCCCAGATTAATTACATGATGAATATATTTATTTGTGTTTACAATTTTACATTGTGATTACTTGAGTTTGGTCATAATCTGTATGAGTTTATAAACAACAAACCTTTTGGTATATTGTCTCCCCACGCAATAGGTTTTGCAAACAAGTGCTCGTTTTTGGGTCAACCCACCCACATGGATGTGCGTATTTTTACTTTTGGAGGAAGCCGCACTGGATGTAGCATCGAGAATAGAGCTTACCACGAATCCAGAATTAACGATTCTGAGTCAAAATCGTTGGTTCCAAGGGTCGGAATTTTCCGACCCTTAACTGTAACTGGAGGTCTGGGTTGCCTGCCGATTCCAGTTCCGAGTTTGGTTCTGACCTTTTTTTTTTATTTTAACTTATATTTTAAAAAATTGTTATTTCTTAGCTAACCATTAATTCAACGAAATTACAATTTTTTTAAAAACAAAAAGAGTTTGAAGTCTTAAATTTAAATTTGAGTGATAATTTTTGAATTTAAAATTGAAAATATATTGTTAATATTTTCCTTATCTCTATTGGTTGAACTGACTATTTTTTATAAATGATGAAATTATAGAATTTAAAATTGAAGAATGAAGGAAATGAAATATGAAAAATGATTTAATGGAACAGTTGAAATAATATAAAATATATAATATAGAATTGAAGAATGAATAATTGAGAATAGAGAATTAGAGAATTGATAATGTAAAAGTATGAAAAAAATAAAGAGGGGAAGGGGTTTTTATAGGGAAAAAATACAAAAAATACAAAAAAGAAAATGGAACCACTGGGTCGGACCCGGCGGTACGGCAAGTTTAGTCACCTCAACCCGTGAATCCACGGGCCGATTATGGGTTGAACCCGTCGACCCATAGTCAATAAATTTTGACCCATTGATTATGGACCGGTCCGATTCCTATCCGACTCGTGCTCACCTCTAATCGAAAAGACCCTTGTTTATGTTTTATGTTTAATGAAAATTGTTAATTCCAAAAAAAGTTGTTTGCACCCATTTGTAGACTAATCTAAATTTCTTCTCACAACTGAATTAGGATATTACACATGTTACCTAAATTAACTGAATTTAGGGTTATTGATTTTGAATAATCTCTATTATCTGTATTTATTATTGTATTATATTATATACTATTTATAAAATTACAAATATATCAGGATAATTTAAGTTACTTAAATTTTTTATAGTAACAAATTTAACCCTCCATAGTTATTAGAATGAAGAACTCAAATAAGATCAATTAAGTACATATAATTTTAGTGCTAGCAATTGATGACGGGGTCGAACTCCACTTCCTGTCATATAAAACTCCTACAAACTGAAAAACAGTAAGATAGACGTGACAAAAAGTATATTCAAGTCATCATAATTCATAACACTAACAAAAGGTCTTTGTTAAAAATAAAATAAAAATAAAAATAAAAAAAACTTTAAACACACACACACACACATATATATATATATGTATATTTCTTTTTATATTCCAACATTATATATATATATATATATATTTCTTTTTATATTCCAAATGGCATTTTGTTCCTCTCTCCTCTGTTTGGGCTAGAATTGATCACGGTTCATGAGCTATCGAATTTGGTTCATGAACCGATGGGTTCAAGGATTGAGAAATTCCTACCCTTAACCTAAATCGGCAGATACCATTTTTTAAAAAATTTTGAATTTAAATTTGAAAAAAAAAATATTATTAACTAAAATTTAACTCTAAAAATTTTACAAAGCAAAACAAAAAAATGCTTGAATTTAAATTTAAATTGTCTACATATCCTCTTAAGGTGAAGAGAAATTGAAGTACACATAGTTCTCTTACTTTTTTTTTATCTTTCTTACCTTAGAAAGTGACGTGACTCAATCACTCCCACCTATTCCCGTTGTCGTGTTTGTTCCTTTCGTGTCTAAGTCATCTTACTTATCATTGGAATTTTGCATATCTTATATTTATTTTTCAACTTTTGTCTAATCGTCGAAATATAATTGGACTTCTAAAGATTCAAAAGACATGATTGAGTATTTTTCGCTCAATATGTTATCTTTTGTGCTAAAGATTTGCTCCACAACAACTGTTAAGATGGAGCAAATAAAAACCTCATTCGCCATGAAAAAAATTGGTAAGTCCGCATCTCTTGTGACTACTATCTCAAAATGTAGAATATTTTCTACTGTCATCTGCCTCTAATGAGGAGTAGGTTAGGTCTGACTTAAATAGCTCAAACTAGGGACTAAGTTATATGGTTAATGGTTAAACTAAACAGTTGATGACTCGCTTTGCAAAAGGTCATAAGGGCGACCAGTTGGCTATCAGTTGGGTGCATGAGTCACATATTGCAAGACCTATCTTTATTTCAGCATAGGTCACCTCACCTTCGAGGGTCTGCACCTCTTAGATCGGGCAGGATCATGTGGAAAAGCAAAATGAAATACTTATGATTGGAAAGTGATAGAAAATTTTATTTAGGGTAAATCAATTAGTATGATTACGTGTATAGTAGTCAGTTATAATAAATTGGGGTTTGAAATCTTCTTTTTACCCCCACTTTGATGTCTATAAATAGAAGAATTTACTTCAATCAATAGGTTATATTTTATATACATCTCATACATATATTCTCTACATACTTTTATCTTCTTCAAGCATTCAATTGACTTGAGTGTAGGAGCTCTTACACTGGATCAGCCCAGCAGCTGTTTTCTAGGTTTTCCGTCCAATGGGGAAGAGGAGAAAAAGTAGTGAATTACTACTTGGGGTGCACCTACTGCAACCGATGCATTACAACCTCATTAAACTCAAAAGTATGTTAAAATAATTATCAAGTTTTTGGCTGGAATCTAAGAATGTTCTTGAACGTTTTGTTCTTTCTTTTACTAAAAGTTGAAGTTCAGCAAGCCTAAAACTACTATTACTACTAGTATTTTAAGTTTAAATTGAGTAAATTGTCCTTCATATTTTAAATTATATTCATTGTAAAAATCATTTAAATATGTTCTAACATTATGTACAATAAATGTAGGATTAGGAGAATGGTCATTTCTAATAGGAATTAAAGAATTATAATATATTGTTAATAGGTCTTGTAACCCATTTAATTTAAGCTTAGGGTCAACAACAATAGTTGCTAAATTAATTTCTGAAATGTTCAAAAAATATTTTTTCCATTTGGTTTTCATTGCTTTAATAGAATATTTTAAAATTTCATTACTAGAGTATTCATTTAAAACTGGTGCAACATTATTATAATTAATTAATATTAAATGGGCAGTTGAGTAATAAACTCTTGATAATTATGATTGTAAGGTGACATCATTAAAAAAATTTAAAATGTTATAATTTTTTCCAGGTACTGCCGATTGGTTTGGAAACAAATGCATATTATTAATATTTTGTATAAAAAATGTACATAATAGTTCTTTATAATCAAAAGATTCTTGTGATAATAAATATATTGAATTCCAAACGATTGGAACCTCTCGTAAAAATCTTTAGGCTTCATACGGTGGAACATCGCGTGGAAAGATTCCAAATAAAGCTTTATACAGATTTAAGAAGGGAAGATGTGTTACAAGAGTCTTGCTATTCTCATTGAAGCATCCTACTTCATATAGAGATGGTTATTTGGAGGATTGAGATTCTTTGAAAAGCTTGGAGAAGAATGCATAAAGTAAATGATTAGGGAAGATTCAGTGAAAGTTTTATTTAACTAAATGTTTTATTGTAGTATATATTGAACTTAAAATACTTAGATGTTTTCGGCATTAAATTGAGACAATCTAATAAGTCTCAAGGTATTAGGATGATAACACAATCTTCTGATAATATACTTCGTTCTAGCCTCAGAATTTCTATTCTAGATGGTCCTATTTTAGGCAACTAATGATCATACTCTCTACATGAGATCAAGTGTTGGAATAACAATAGTCCATGTATACTTTAGGAGAAACATGAGGTTTAGGGGTTTCAAGGCTTTCATTATGGATCTGATACCATGACTATGACCAATATACCCAAGGACGTCCAACAACAGAAGAGGTAATCATGAAACTAGTTATAGTAGAGGTGCAAATACTGTAAGTACAAAAACAACGAATGCTCATACTCTTAACAATGAGTTGATATAACAAGATAAAAGATGGAGAGATGTCAATACCTCAGTCTAACAATAGTGTCGCAATTAATGTGCTGAAAAAGTAATAAATTTGGAGTCACATTATGCTTAAATATTATAATTAATATGCAGTAAATTTGAAATTAATATATCATGTTTTTATTGAAATTATTTTATCTTGTATAATTATAGGTTGAGTTATAGGTTGGACTAATTGATATTCATCACTTCTAGCTTAATAATGCTTCTAGATTTAAAAAAAATAAAATTTCATTTTGTCAAAATATGCAGCATGCTAATGTCTTAATTATGGTTGTATGAATGAGAAAATGAAGGGTGAATCAATACAAAAAAAATCATATTTTTCTCTCCATTTTTACTTTCTATTTTTTTGGCTCAAAAGCACATTTTAGTTGCTAAAAATTTTCAGTCATTATCTTCCATAACTAAGCCTTACTTTCAACATGACAAGCTTCCAAAAATGATCTAGCAAAGTGATATCAAAGCCTAGTTATAAAGGCCCGATTTTTTGATGAAAAAAGAAGAAAAATGAGGTGTAAAGAGAATAAGGTGTTGTTGTCAAAGTAAGTTACAACAGAAAAATTCCATGGCAAACTCAAGCAATTTGTAGCAGGTCACTCTTCCAATTTTGGAGGGAAAAAACTATGAATTCTGGTATAAGAAAATGAAGACATTGATAACCTCTTTAGACTTATGGGAGCTTGTACAAGATGGTTATGAAGATAAAAAAGAAGGAGTAGATCTCATAGTAGCTCAAATAAAAAAGTTGAAGAAAACAAAACAAAGAGATACTCCCTAGCTTTGTCTAAAATCTAACAAACTGTTGCAGACTCAATCTTTGCAAGAATAATGGGAGTTGAAAAATCCAAAAAAGTATGGGACATTTTTCAAAAGGAATTTGGTAGAGATGAAAAGGTAAGGACTATCAAACTTTAAACTCTTAGAATGGAGTTAGAAAATTTGAAAATAAAAGAAAGAAAACTTGAATGAGTTTCCTTCAAAGCTTGTAAAGTTAACTAATCAAATGAAGACTTCTGGTGAAGAACTCTCAAACCAACGAAAGAAAACTTGAATGAGTTTCCTTCAAAGCTTGTAAAGTTAACTAATCAAATGAAGACTTCTGGTGAAGAACTCTCAAACCAACGAATGGTTGAATTTTTTTTATTTGTATACTAGAGAGATTTAATCCTATTGTGGTTGTTATAGAATAAATTAAAGATATTTCTCAAATGAATGTTCACGAATTGATGGGAGCATTAAAATCTTATGAAGAAAAGTTTGTTAGGCAATCTGAAAAATCGATTGAAAATATATTTTAATAAAAAATGAATGTGAACGTTAAGAGTTATGGAGAATCATCAAGTGGTGAACAAAATAGAGGACAACCATTTAGAGGTGAAGATTTGGTAGAGGAAGATCAAGAAACTTTAGAAAAAGAAAAAGAGCAAGAAACTTTAGAGGAAAAGAAGAGGTTTCTATGATAGAAGCCAAAATAAAAATGACAACGAGAAGAAGTGCACACATTGTAGAAAAACTAGTCATGAGAATAAGGATGGTGGTTCAAAGACAAGCCTAAATGTCACAATTGTAATAAACTTGATCATGTCCAATAAGATTGTTATGTAAATAATCAATTACAAAATCAGCAACAAGCTAACTTTTTGGAAGAGAAAGAAAGTGGAGAAAATATATTTTATGCTTCTCAAGCTACCATCGAAAGAAATAATGATATCTGGAATATTTATAGTAGTTATAGTAACCACATGACGGGTAATAAATTAATTCTCTTTAGCATAGATACCTGTGTAAATTATCAAGTGAAAATGCTGATGCTCTTGTCATGGCACCAGGAAAATGAATAATTTGTGTTAAAATAAAGAAGAGAACTAAATACATTCGTGATGTGCTTTTTGTACGAAGTTGGAGCAAAATTTATTGAGTGTTGGGCAGCTTGCACAACATGGGTGTGCAGTCCATTTTGAAAGAAATAATTGCATCATTCTTGACAAAAATAAACCAAAATAAATTTTGATAAGAATTCAAATGGAAAAAAATCAAAGTTTTCTGCTCACTTTCAAATACTGAAAATGTGGCAATGAAGGCTCAAGTGATGGATGATTCATGGTTATGGTATTGGAGACTTGGTCACTTGAATTTTCTAAGTTTTAAGCTACTTCAACACAAAAAATATGGTGCATGGACTCCCCAAAATTGATGAAATGCAGTATGTTTGTGAATGATGTGACCCTAGAAAGCATCATCACAATCTTTTTCTAAAAGAGTTGTTTGGAGAGTAAAGCAACCTCTAGAGCTTGTGCACTTGAATGTATGTGGACCTATGTCTACACTTTCTCATGGAGAAACAGGTACTTCATCCTCTTTATTGATGATTTTACTCGTATGACATGGGTTTATTTCATGAAGCAGAAATATGAAGTTTTAGGCATTTTTCAAAAGTTCAAAAATCTTGTTGAAAATCAAAGTGGTTATTCTATTAAAGTTTTTAGAAGTGGTAATGAAAAATAATATACTTCTAATAAGTTCAACAAGTTTTGTGAAAAATAAGAAATTAAAAGATAACTTATAATTGGATATACTCCACAACAAAATGGAGTATTAGAGAGAAAAAATCAAACAGTGATAAAGATGCAAAGTCAATGTTGTATGCCAAAGGATTCCTAGAAGTTTTTTAGCAAAGACAGGTTATATGACTGTTTATTTATTGAATAGATGTCCAACCAAATTCGTGATAGATAAAATATCTCTTGAAGAATGGAGTCATAGAAAACCTTCAATGAAGCACTTAAGAATTTTTGGATCAGTTTGCTATGCTCAAATTTTGAAAGAGAAGAGGCAAAAAATAGATAAAAACAAGTGAGAAATGCATTTTCGTTGGCTATAGTAGCAAGTCGAAGAGTTATCATCTCTACAACTTGAAAAATAAAAGTATAATGAGCAGCGGGGATATTATATTTGATGAGAATGCATCTTGGAATTGGGAGACAAGTAAAATTGAGAAAGGAATAACATTCTTTGATGAGAAAAATCAAATTTCAGCAAGTGAGCTTGAAGAAAATGAAGAATTTGCTCCAAATATTTCATGGGTTAATTTTTCATCTTCTAATGACTCATTTTCAAGTTCAAGTTCAAGTTCTACTCCACTAAAAATGAGAAGCCTAAGTGATGTTTATGCAAGGTGCAATTTTTTGCACAATTGAACCTAAAAATTTTGATGAAGCAATCAAGGAAGTTTGGAGAAAAGCAATGCAACAAGAAATAAATATCATTAAGAAGAACAAAACATGGGAGCTAGTTGAAAGACCAACCAACAAAGAAGTTATGGGTGTGAAGTGGATTTATAAGATAAAATTGAATGAGGATAGTTCTTTCCAAAGAAGCAAGATAAGACTTGTAGCAAATGAATGCACACAATATCCCGAAATTGATTTTCTAGAGACTTTCACTCCAGTTGCTCATTTAGACACAATTCGAATGCTTATTGTATTTGCAACCCATCAAGGATGGTCATTGTATTAACTTGATGTAAAATCTACCTTCTTGAATGGAGAACTGAAAGAAGAAATTTTTGTGAAACAAGTATAAGGTTTTGTGATCAAAGAAGAATAAGATAAAGTATATCGATTGAAGAAAGCTTTATATGTACTGAAATAAGCTCCAAGAGCTTGGTATAGCCAAATTGATTCATACTTCAATTATCAAGGTTTTAAGAAAAGCAAAATTGAACTAAGCTTGTATGTGAAATTCAAGGTAAGTCCACTCTCATTGTTGCTTTATATGTTGATGAATTATTATTCTGTGATGACAATGAAAACATGATATATGATTTTAAAAATGAGATAATGAAAAGATGTGAAATGAATAATATGGGGATGCTCCATCATTTCTTGGGTATAGAGATTTATTAAGAAAGTGATGATGTGTTTATTTATCAAAGAACATATGCTGAAAATATTTTTAAAAATTTTGGTATGAGTGATTGTAATTCAACTTCTATACCATTAGTTTTGAATAAAAAATTAAAGAAAAAAGATGGTGAGAAAAATGTTGATGCTACTTTGTATAGAAGTTTAATTGACAATTTGTTGTATCGCACTGCCACAAAGCTGAATATCATGTTTGGTACAAGTTTGTTGTCAAGATTCATGAACAATTCTAGTCAAGCTCATTTTGGAGTTGGAAAAAGAGTGCTAAGGTATATCAGAGATACAACTGACTTTGGTATCAAATATTTGAAAGGCTCCAAAGTGAAGTTAGAAAGTTATTGTGATAGTGATTAGACAGATTTTTTGGATAATTTGATACTATTTTTAGTTATGTTTTTTTTTCTTGGTTCAAATGTGTTTTCTTGGGCCTTAAAGAAGCAACAATCTGTAAATCAATCCTTTGCAGAAGCTGAATATGTTTCAACTGCAATGGCAGCATCTCAAGTCATTTGTTGAAAAGAATTCTTGAAGATGTTGGGAGGAAATAAAGTGTTGCAACGGAATTATTTTGTGACAACAAATGAGCAATTGCAATGGGAAATAATTCAATTTTTCACAGTTAAACAAGACACATATCTATCAAATATCATTTCATTCGAGAAGCAATTGAAGATAGTGAAGTGTAGCTCATATTTTGCAAGTCCGAAGATCAAGTTACAAACATTCTTACCAAAGCTCTTCCTAAAGATAAATTTCCGAAAATGAGAGAACTTCTTAGAGTAATGGATCAACACATTAAGGAGGAGAAATGTTGCAATTAATGTGCTAAAAATAATAAATTTAGAGTCACATCATACTTAAATATTGCAATTAATGTGCAACAAATTTGGACTCAATATATCATGTTTTTATTGAAAATATTTCATTCTATATTGAGCTATAAGTTGAGTTAGTTGATATCCATTACTTCTAACTTAATAATGCTTTTAGATTTCTAAATATTTTTATCTTCATTTTGTCAAAATATGTAAGATGTTCGTATCTTAATTATGACTGTATGAATGAGAAAGTGAATGACGAATCAATACAAAAAATCACATTTTTTGCTATCTATTTTTCAACTCCAAAAATAAATTTTAATTATTAAAAATTTGCAATTATTATCCCCATAACTAAGTCTTACTTTCATTGTAACAAACTTCTAAAAAATCCAAACAAATAAGATAACATGTACTCACTTTTTCGGTAATACAAGAAAACTATATCGACATCTAATCATGCAAGCACAATATTAAATTACACTTGTTCCTGGTCAAAAGGAGGAAGTTTATCCAGAGGAATCACTTTTAGTGCATCAAAACATACATTTTCCTGTAGATAAGTTGATCTACGCTTTTCTTATCCCAAGAGTATTGATCACAAAAATCAATTATTCCATTTTGTGTGCTTGAGTAAAAGTTTTGTGGAAATCACTTTGGATTCTGTCATCAATATGTGTCTGAGCATAATATATTCTTTAAGTACTGTGGTGGGAGCAATTTCTTAATGTGTTTCTCTGGTTTTTCTATCTAGAGTTCGGTACTACACTGAGAGTTTACAGAATCCTAGAGTGAAATTCCTAGTTCCTATGTTTATGAAGATTTCTTTAAAATAGAACAAGTACTTTACAACATTATGACATTCAAATACGGCATAGGATCAAACTCCTGATAATGATGAAACAAAGATAAAAATTATGCAAAAGAATTCCACGTACCTAGCAAATGAAATTTCCAGCAACAATACCTATCAATGTGTTTCATCCTATTACATCCAAATGGCATTGATTTGAGTGCTTTCCACCAGAATCCATCAAAGACTTTTACAATGGCACTATAGATTTTTATGTTCAATGTTCTTGGAATATGAAAAATCCAGATCGACCCTAATTAAAGAGTTGATAGGATATGTTTTCTTGACCAAGATATAAGTACTAGGCTACCAAGGCATGAGGAACAGCTCATACAGAATTATTCATTTGAATAAACTTCCTCTTACTCTTCTTGACCAGTGAAAAAGTAGATTGAATATATTACTTGTTCAACTAAATATCCATATAGGTTTAAATTCACTTTTATCTCCTTGTCAAAGGGTTAGTATTTGTTGGGTGCTAAGTGAATTTATGTTTTTACCTTAGCTCAAGAGTATTTTGTACATTAATGTTGAATCTTTTAGCATAAGGGGTAATTGATATGCCAGCCCCATAGGATAAGGGGGTAAAATGAATTTTACCGTATCCATAAATGATTATCCTATCATTAATATTGTATGCAAATATTCTTGGTCTTGGACCACAACCTTGCTATCCTACAATCTTGATTTCCTCATTTTGGATCACAACATAAACATCTTAGAAGAACAAGAGGTTTAGACACCTCTCCTCTTCTATCTTCTTATTTAGTCGTCATTCTAGTACTAGCTTTCTTCGCTTTCTATTACTACCATATTTGAAACTCAAAATTTCCTTCGTGCTGCTTGTGGTGAACTGTGGTTTGGAAGTTTTGTGACAAGGGAAAGGAAAATTGACTGCTTATGGACTTGGGAAATTCTCTCTCGATGCTAAATCGATTTCATAAATTATATGCAAAGAGAATGCTTAGTATGTCAATATAATGGTTCTCAAAAACAACTTTCTTGAAGTTCATCCACAACACTATATGAGTACACAACCTGCTTGCTATGGCAAATTATGGCCTTCTTAATTCAATTGCCATATTGTAAGTTCTACTGTTCCATATAGTTTACATGTTTTCTCGTTCTATTCTTTTGATGTCGTGAATAAGATACAAAGGAATGCTATACCATATGCTGCCAATATTCTTTCATAACACCAAAATTCGGTTGCTTCATTGTTGATTTGTCCATTACTTTGCAGACAGAAGGTGAGCTGCTTGCCGAGAAGAAATGTGTAGCCCATCTTACAGGAGAAGTATCATCATGAATCACATTATGTAGTCGAATATTTTGATACCTCTTTTGATTCTTGATATTAATAGTCTAAAGTTTTGCCGTATTTGTGGTCTTCCTGGAAATACAATGCCTCCCCGGAGAAATGTAAACCACTATACAAGTCAGTATTCGGGAATCCCAACAGTGTCTCTGCGGAAGAAATGGAAATGAAATTATGATCATCCAGGTCTTCTGATAATGCGTTATGGATCAGTATCTCTAAAGCCAAAAACAGGGGCAATTGGAGCCCATTTCATAAATTTTGAACTCATAAATCTGCAGCTGTTCTACTCAGGCGTAAGTCTTTATCGTGTTCTCTAATTTTAATGCCGTATTATAATTTGATAATGTTACAGTAGGTACATATGGAAATGGAACCTTAGAACTCCAATTCCAGTTCTCTATACCGTTTCAACGTGAAGAGAATTCCATTAACGTTGGCATTGGCATAGCCTGCAGCGTACATTTAACACTGCCAATGAACACACACAAGGCAAAAATCTCTTCTGGCCGTGAGCGAGAACACACACATATTAACATAATATCTGAGGCTCAAATATGAAAAGGCCAAGTTCCAGTTTCAAAGATGATAAAATCATACACTGGAAATAAAATAAAATCTTAGAACTAGTGCGTTAATGCTTCCAGGGCAGGAGCAGTATCTCACAATCCAGAACTCAGCAATAAATTCGTTAAGGTATTTGCTACCATAATAGCAGCAGTCAGCAGGACTGCTTCAAGACTGAAATCCTATTTTGTCCTAACCACCTATTTCAACACACAACCAAAATAAAAAAAATGTCATAAGCAAATTTATGTTTCAAGCGCACATCCTCCAACGAGTATACAGATGAGCTTTTCGCTTATGCAATTGTATTAGAGCGCTAGTGGGACACTCCCTGAAAGTTCATTTTGCACATATACAGGTCCCTATCTTGAAGCTCATGGAGAGAATTAGGACCCAAAAAAATATGAAGTAGAACCAACCCTAGAAAGTGTTGAGACAGTCTTCCCTGGAAGTATGCTCAAACTAGATTCCAGACTGGCAGAACCATCATCACCTCGTGAAAAGCCAAAAGAAAGAATAATGTTAAAGTTCTCAGGCTTGCCCAATGACTGGTCTCCCCCATTGCAATCCGTAGTCAAATTTCTTATTTGAATCATGCCAGCAGTAACATGAACCGAACTGGAAGGTTGAGATAAAGAATTGAGACGAAGAGCTGCATCTTTTGAAGGAAACTCTGCAGCAAAGGCTGGCGGAGCAGGGATGCTGCCCAACATCTGACTTGCCTGTTTGATGAATGGATACTGAAAATCTGCACCATATGAGAAACCAAGTTAGATACCTTAACAATATAATACCACATACAGGGGCCACTGCTATATGGCAACTTAGAACTAGGCCCACAGCTACGGAATAACTAGAGTTTTCAAAAAATAGGATGACCTTTAGAACCTGATTCATATTTAGCAGAATCTAGCTATCAGATGGTGATGCAGTATCATTATTACTGCTGTCAACAGGTTGTCCATTCAGCAAACTAGATTGCTCAGTTCCGTCATTCAGTTCCTGGCATAAAACTTCAAGTTAGAGTACTGTTTTTTTAAAGTGAGAATGTAAAAACGAAGAAATTCAAGTTTTACATTACCTCTGGAGGAAGCAATGCTTGATCAGAAATAAGGTCCTCACTTCCCAGCATCATTGAAGGATCAAAGAATGTAAGGTACTCCTCAAGCATGTCAAAAGCAGAGGTATTAGTTTCAACAGGATTTTGATAGATCATTAGCTTCAAGGAATCCTCCATTGCCATATGGAATGTCATCAGAAGAATCCAGGAATGGTTCATCAAGTAAGTAATCCAAATCATCAGAATTCCCGGACTTGCTAGATTCACCAATATATTCATGCTTGACTGCTCTTACATCCATATCAAATGGAACAGGCAAATCATACAAATTCTCATCCTCACACAGCTCAAATTCACTATATTGTTCACCTGCGTTCAACAAGAGCTTTGGGTGTCATTTACAAGATTCTGCAGTTTCCTCATCGAAGTTGCCATCTGCAGATTGGACATTCAATGGAAGAGGAGAAGCATCGGATGGTACATCTGATCCAAGAATCTGGCATAAAAAACATTTAGCAGAAGATGACAATGGAAATAGTACTACCGCATAACAAAGGCTTCTCAAAGAATATCAATTATATGCAAAAATGACTATTTCGTAGATGAAGATACTGCACACCAGACACAATTTCATGATTTCAAATTCAAAAGCAATGCTTAGAGTAGCTAAGGCAATAAGAAATGTTAAATTAAGATATTTTAACCTTAGTTCTTACATTAAAATCTTTTTTCCCTTAATTTTTGGTTTTTGTGAAACAGAATAAACATAACAGGATAGACAAATATATCATCAATAACAGCAAAAATACTAACAAGAAGGTTCCACAAAGTAAAAATGAATAACCGATAATTACTGAGTACATGATAATTCATTAAACTCAGCATACATCTGACAGCAGTTTTTGAGACTTCACATAAAAAAGAAGTTGGAACGAGGAAGCATGAACATATAACCATTAAACGGGTTAGGTTCCGTCTTCCACTGTAGCAAAAGTCCAGGTTCCAGACCAAAAAATAAAAATAAAAATAAAAAACATGTCGCAGTGGCACTATATCAAAATAGTCACTCCAGAACTCCATTAGTGAACTACCGTGGTTGCTAAATTTTTTCATGCAACATTTTCTTCTTCATTTTTCACTAAGCATTCCAATATTGCATTTGTCTAACTCCCAAGATTATAAAAGTAGCTAAAGATGTCTGAGTCTCCAAGGCAAAATCACAACAGAATGGTACATGTATGTCCCCTGAATTGTTGACTGTTTTAAGTTTTGGACTCATGTATAAAATCCCAAAAAATACCAAGCTATTGCGATGCACAATTTTTCTTGTTTAATTGATCCTAAATGTATAATTTGATTTTTGGTCCAACAAGTGATGTGGACAGAAAAGATGGAAGTCTCGAGTCTGTATTGATATTCACATGTTTTGTAGTAGACAGTGGAGGAGGGGGACTTTATCTTTTGAGGAAAAACTATAATGGTAAGAGCACAAACCTGCTCAAGATCATGGCCATCCAAATAAGCATCATCGCCAAAGTCAACCTCCTCTGCAGCCTCCGCTTTTGGAACCAGTTCCAACTCATCATCCTCCCATTCCTCTTCCACAAATGGTGCCCCGTACTGTTCACCATTTTTCGGCCCTGAACCACTCTTCTGAAAGACTCGGCAAAGCACAAATGCGTCCTTTTCCACCAAAATATATAGCAACAGTTTAAAAAAGGTCGAGAATTTTAATAACAAATCATCCTCCAAACCGGTTCTCATATCATGATAATGAAGATTACAATAATCATAAATTGTTGTAGTAATAAAATGCTGATAATAGTAACATTAACGATGGGAACAAAATAATGATATTATCTCAAGAATGAAAAAAAATCAATTATCTTTCTTTTTTATGTCGATTAATCAAAACTTGCTCCAACATCCACCTCCCAGAAATCAGTTACCACATCATTTTCTTTCTATCAAGCCTATCCCAAAGTTAAGTTTCCTTGGCATCGTTTAAAAACATGATATGGGGCATAGTTAAAAAATACGATACAAAAGCAACACAATGATCATGTGTTCCTACTGAACAATGCCAGCTCTCTCCAACTCCAAGTCAACAAGCCTGTACTCATGCATAACCCAGTTAGTTCTCTGCCCCTTTGGCGCACGGCCACTGTGATAAACAAGAGTTTTCTTCATTCCAACAATTTGTGTTTTATGGTAGACAGCCCTGTCCTTTCCAGTTGTCTTCCAATATCCTTTGTCAGTGGCTCGGTTGGTCCTTGCTCCATTACCATACTTCTTATCCAGCACACTGAAGAAATACCACTCCAAATCTCTAGTCTTCAGCTTCGAAAGCCTAAAACCATCCCACAATTACTATCACATTCATTTCAGACTTGGAATGATAGAAAACCAATTCAATGATGCCACAACAGTAATATTACAAGCCTCAGTAATTAAATCGTACATACATGCACAGCGATAAATGGTTGTGTATGGAAATGTGATCAATTTTGTCACACATGATTTAATACCTTGATTATCAATTTGAGGTATAAATTGGCTAGAATAGAGAGCAAGAGTGACATGACATGGGAACATTCAATTGAAAAAGAACAAGCAAACCATTGGACCTTTTTCTTTAGTTCTAGTCTGAAGAAAAAACATAATCAAGAATATTCAGGAACATGCTCAAGGGAAGAGTTCTAGAGTTTATGAATTATTTTGCTTTCTTTTTCCATAATATTCGGGTCTAAAAATATGATATGCATCACTTGTGCAGCAGATAAATATAGAGAGAATATTTACACCTCACATTATTCATTCCCCATACAGCTTGACTAATAACTTAGACAACCTTGCTACCACACGGATGAAAAACTCTATGTAAATGGTATTCTTCAAAACGATGGACATAGCTAGAAAAACTGAAACTTGAATGGTAGAATAACCATAGGTCCATATTCAGTCTTAGGGGATAAAATCTCAACTGCTCAATCTTAGGCAATACTGGGTAATAGTGCTATGATATCCTGGCAGAAAACCCAATATCAGAAATCAGATATATTTAATCCAAAACAAGCAGATAACTCGCTATATTTAATTCGATTGCAAGATTCACTAGCAGAAACTGTCTACAGGCTCGCGACACAAACATAAAAAATGCAAAAAAGAACCACAATTGACAACAGAGAACCCCAAACCACAAAAATTCAAAATTCTCCAAGGAAAAATATCACGATAAAAAAAACAGCCAAATTGAAGAGAAAACATTAGGCACCCACAACTAACAAAATAGGCATTCATTAGTACACCATCCCTAAAAAATTTATCAACTTTATACTCAAATCACTCCACAGAAAGAACCCTACTTCTACGAAAAATCCAAAAAGCACCAATAGCTGAGAAACATTTGACAAAAAACAAATCAACAAATACAAAACAAGTGAAGAGAAGAGGGGTTCCTAGAGGGCATACTAGGAAGATCCCAAGGCTCGGCCTTGTAAATATCGATATCAGAAATCGCATCGAATCGAAAACCCTTGCCGCAGACTTTTCGCCTCAAATAGTATCGCACCAATTCTCGTCCGTCGGATGGAACCGGAAACCCGCGCGCCAGCAGACTCGACGATCCCGAAGATTTCTTCTTGCTTGCAATAGATTTCATTTCCATACATAAAATTGATCGAGAGTTTCTTGAATTTTGAAGATTTAGGTTTCTTTGGGTTTGGGTATGGGGTGGAGGGGGGGGCGGCGGTTAATGGGGTGGAAAAACGGTGTTGCCATTGATTAATAGACTCTTGCAGAAGAAGTAGAGGAAAAAGTGAGCTTGGAAAAACAGATATCTACATATAAATATTTGATTATTAATATATTATACTATGAAAGAATCTGGATAATCCGTATTAAGTTTGGGTTTGGGTAATCGGTTGTGACATGAGCTTGGTCAACGTGAGCACGTGGATACCGCGCAGAAATGATGGCGGGTATGGGTCGATTCGGTAGATATTATATTCATGAATTTAAAAAATATACTTGAAATTAATTTAATTGTTAATCGAGTTGAGTTTGAATGAATTTTAATTGAATTGAACATGAATCGATTTTCATTAGTTTGATTTTGTTATACATATTTGTTATTTTTTCATTAATTGAGTCAAGTTCGAGTAGAATTTTAAATTTTTATCGAACGAAAAAATATATTCAAATATGATTTGTTAAGTTAATGAATTGAATTCAAACGAATTTTTAATGATTAATTTTAAATCGAGTATCGTAATTTAACTCGTTTGTCAATCTACTTGTATCCTGTGTTTTATTTAAAAAAATATAAAATATTTTATATTATATTTATATTCTCAATGCACATATACTAACAATATCATGGACTCAACCAATTCAAATTGGTATGAACACAATGTAAAAATTTAATATTATGGATCAAATTTCTATTAATAAGATTTATTTTTTCAGCAAAAGAGGACGCTCAGTTAATAAGATTATTTAATAAATTCTGAATTTTAATAAATTTTGAGCAATTGATAAGATATATTTACAATCAAAATACTCTTATTTCTTTTAAAATAGCTACAAATAATACTCTAATTACAAAAAATTAATTTTATTTCTAAAACTATATCCTTATTTAATATAATGGTATAAAATCACAATAATATTTATAATACACACGACGTATTATTATTATTTATCGAATACTTTTATAATAGATAAATATTCTATTATATAAAAATTGAAATGTCGGTAATGGTAATGTACCCGATAATCAAACGTAATATCTCAAATATGTGAAACCACTCTCCTTGATTTCATTTAGATAATATAGAATTTTTATTAAAAAAAAAAAACTCAATTAATTAAAGCTAATACACATAATTAATTAGTAATTATTAGTATTGAAAAACACCTAAATTGGCAGCATATGAAGAAATCCGGGTCTGTGATTCGGGTTCTTGTCTGATTCAGGACCACCAATAAAAGAGAATATAACCCGGCAATTTTGAGGAGCGATGATATTTCCAGGGAGACTTTTTATTACCAGAAAGTTTGCAGCATCAGTGTGTTGTGCCTTTGGCAGTACGCTGGGGTGCATTGGTGTGACGATAGAAAGATTGTAGTTTGTTTCCGTATTTACGCCGTCGTTTTGTGGTGGCGCAAGCGCATCCGTCAACAAACGGAGCGTGTTGTTGGTGTATGTGGTTTGACTAACGCCAGGTAATAGGAAACTACTACCACAAATTATTTTAATCTTTAGGGGGTGGAATGTTCTAGATCCTTTTTTTTTTTTTAAATTTTCTTGGATAAGTTTTTTATATTTACAAAGTCACCCCTTATAATGTTTCATGACAACATTATCCATACATTTTTCTTTAGGGCTTGTTTGGTACATAGAAAAAGCCTTTTCGGATAAAAGAAATTGTTTTAATTTGGACTAAGAATGTGATTAGCTAAAATTATTTAAAATAGTTTATTATGTACCTGCATATTATGGAATATTTTTTAAAATTCATAAGAAGTTGTTGTCTTATCATAAAATAAATATTTAAAATATTTTTTAGGCAGTCGATTTGATTAATTTACTAGATACAATAATGAAAAATTGAGTTACCTTTTTTCAAAAAAAGTATTGAAATCGTTAAAAAAATATATTATAAATTTGGTCGAAAGAATAAATAATTTCTCCATATTGTAGCAGATGGACATTTATTTAAGGATAGAGGAAGTATATGATATATGCCTAATATTATTAATATACAATATACAACTAAATGCAATATATGATACTTTAATATAAGATCTAATCTATTTTATAATATACATAATTATAATTTAACTTGTATATATATATATATATATTTGTATATTGTTTTGTACATTACATTTGACCACATATATAATACCTATTAACCACAATTATGTGCCTACATTATTAATCATATACATATTAAGTATGTTCATATAATTTACACTGATATATATATATTGTATTTTCTTATATATGAATATAAGTATATAAGATGCATTACTATATATAATATCTATGTGGTATAATAACTCATTTTGCTTTATCTAGTTCGACTTATCATAAAGTTTTACATGAGAGTCGAGAACAAAAAATTCTATTTTTAATATTAATGCCTTCAAAATAATGCTGTACATTATTTCTTAGATGGCATAAATTAAAATTTCTTTTAAAAAAAGTTTACGCAATATTTGATGTTATTTTGAAAGAAGATTTTCACTCCCTAGAATAAATTTTTGCAGAAATGGAACCAAACATTTAAACCTCAAAAACAATTTTTTTCTTCCTCAAAATATTTCAAAAACACTCTAATCTTTAATATATATATATATATATATTTCAATTCTTATATTAATAAAAATATATATATTTACATCTTCCAATCATTATATTAAATATAAATATATATTTTTCAATCTTTATTTTAATACAATCATAATATTTAATAAAAAAAAAACTTGATTTGACATCTCTGATCAAATAAAAACTTACATAAAAAAGACATTTGCTTAAAAAATGCCTTTCGCAAAATAAAACCAGATATCCTTTCATTTTCATACGTTACCTAATATATTTATCCAAAACACTCAAATTAAGACCAAACAGAGCATTAAATTTTTAGACACATGGAAATATGCTATTCTTCAACTCATTTACTCAGTAAAAACAAGAAAAAAATAGCAGATATCACAACTCACAAGGTGTTGAACACTTCCAAGTTCCAACTATTTTCTATTTGAATAGGACATGTTGTCTTGAGGGTCAAGTTTGGAGGCTCAAAGACCTCTCAACGTACCTCTTTTGACCAAAAATTGCGCATGAGATGCAAAATAAGTTTCAAGAACTGTTTATTAATTAAAAGATTAAAAAAGAATAATACCCACATATTTATATTTTCTCACTAATCAAACATTAATAAATGAGCAAAATTAATTAAAATTGAAGATACCAAGTTATTAGACCGAGCACTTCCTGCTATATGCTATAAAAGTCCAATATGTTAGCAATTGAGAAAATAAAATGTAATGACATTTACCAACACCACCCAAGCACTAAGTTTGACCATTACTTAACCCAAGTTTTTTATCAACACTAAAAGCAATTGTTGCTAAAAAAAATAAATTGTTGCTATATTATACTTAAGGGCCAACAATTCTCTCCCCTATTAAAATTTGGGTCATTCTATAGAGGAGGACCGAGTATTTTTCACCACCCATCTTCACATAATTCAACGGTCTTGATCTTGGATGGACCGAGTATCGCATTTTATCCATCCAAGAATTTCACCTAGCAATTTCTTTAACATTGACTCTCATTTCTATAGTAAAATATGAGATTTTGATCATTGCCCAAGACCCAATATTTGAACCCGTGCGACCATTCAAATACCAAGTATCGACAAAGATCGAAATGGAGCTTACTATTATTCAATATCGTGTCTCTCTTTATACCACTCAAATATCATGTTTCAATTATATTCAACCCATGCCTATAGCCCACAGGGCCACTGCAATTTTCATTTGTAAGAGTTTCTTTCGTCTTTTTCTACTTTTCTTTCTTTAACATTAATTGGATGATTTTGAAAGGCCGCCTTCACTTTCTTGTCCATTTTTCTGAGTCAAAAGTATAGAGATATACTCTCATCTCATGGTCGAATCAATTTGTATGGAAATCCAGAAAGACTGCTTTACCATACAGAAAGTGAGGCAGGTTGCTGCAGCTTAGATCACCTGCCCGAAAGAGTGAACCATTGAGCTTCCAAATGAGGAGTGTATCTGTGTTATTCGACAGGACTTTCTTCCTCGTACTTACGAACTAATATACGAGCACCTGCTGCTGATACCATATACAACCGAATCTTACATATTCAGCGCTCATCAATCATGATACCAATCGTTGTTAAAGAAACACCTTTGTTCATAATCTGTCCCACAGCCGACATATCCTCGCAGCTTCCATAACCGAATTTTTATCTCAAATGAACTCGTCCAAGTCATCTATATCATTGAGACCTTGAAGGGCCTGGTCCAATTGCATAGCTGTACAATTCCCTGGATCTGGGACCATGAGCTAATAGATAAAATCCCATTATGGGAGCAGCATAATCAATATTCAGAATGTCAACTTTATTCAAGTAAGTTGATTCAAAGAGAGAAAAGAGTATCGTCGACAGATTCATTCTTCGGACTACACTACACTACAGAGAGATTATATAGGAGCCACAAACAGCTATATATCTCTAGGGACCAGTACTCATCTTCCCTGTTCAGAAAAGCATACAGAATTGAACTGTGATGCAATGGAGATGGGAGCCGGCAACTAAAAAGCCATATTACATGGATGCCGCGGATATCTTGCCTTCCTAGATATGTCTTTTTAAGTCTTCGTTTTCTTTGGCCAAGATGTCAATGCGAGATTGAAGAATGTTGATCATCGCTTGGGCTCTCATCACTTCAATCTTCAACGTCTCCCGCTCCATGGAGACGTTTAGGATCTCATTCTCTAGATTGCTGATAAACTTCAAATACCCAGGAGGCACTGATTTCTCTAGGTTGGAAGAATCAAATGTAAGCGGGTTGACTGGATGATTTTCTTTGGGCTCTAGAGGTTCTAATAAAGGAAATTCCAATAGTGCAGAGGAAAAATTTGTCGTCGTCATCATTGTAGGAGGATCCTGGCTTGTTGTTGTAGAATCTTCGGATCCATTTGCATGGCTGGAGTTGGGATCATCATGCTTTGATCTTTTAGTTTGAGCTAAAGAGAGAGGCTCAGGGTCTTCTGATCTCTCCCTCTTGCACATAAAAGGAAGACTCTGCAACCCAATTGGATTCTCAATCTGGAGAGGAGCCATGCTGAGAGGCTGTGTGTCCTGTTACAAATTTGAGGTGATGGTAGCTTAGCATGCATAATAAACTTTAACTTAATGTGAATGAAACAGGAAAAAGTTACTCTTTTCAAGACAGCGACCAAGTCCCAATATTATGATTACAGGGAGAGCCATTCAACAAACCTCTACATATAGTAATAAAAAGGCATAGATGTAATTATTCTACATCTTCCTTCCTACTTCCTCAATATATAAAAAATAAAATCAAAATTATATACTAGAAATACACTGCAGCAGCATCTTACTTCAGAGTTTCCAGAAGAGATTGAATTGCGCACTAATTTAGCATGTCCCACTTTTGTCTTCATATAGATTCACATGTAAGAAAGATTCCAGATATCATGCTATAGTAACTGTAGTATAATATTGAAAGACTCGTCATATATCCACATCAAGCCCAATTTTTGCAGCAAATCATCAATGTTCCAAGAAGGGTACTCCTTTTAGCACATAAGACAGTTTACTCTTTTTATTTTCTTTCTCTCTTCCTACTTCTTTATTATAATCTTGCAAGATCAAGCTAGTAATGGAAACTTTCCTTAATGAGTCAAAGACCTGTAAAGAATTTAGACATTATAGATTTCATGGCATAAAATCATCAGATATTTCCTTGACTACTTAAACTCATATAAGAGTAATAATCAGCAACCACTAAATTGTCAAACTGTACCCTAATAATTAAGAAATACTCATTGGCCCTAGCCTTCCAAGCCCCCACCCCCCCAATTGGACCATATTTCAGGTGAGAGTTGACAAAGTGAGAGTCTGGTATAACTGCTGATTTTTTATCCTCTCAATTCTATTGGCTACTGATCTTCCGTGTCAGACCATGCACGTTAATAAGGTAGAATTTTTGGAAGAAGATGAACATTTTAAGACAAGAAATTGTTCTAGACAAGTCAAACAACAAATGAAGGTTCAATCCCATATGGAGCAAGTATTTCGCAATGAGCCCACATCCCATACGCAGCAAGTATTTCTCATTGAGCCCATGCCATGCTGAAGCAAAATGGTGTAACTGCATCCCATTTTTGTGCTGGGAAGATCTGCAAGCTTAATCTGCAGGATATCACATTGTAGTTAGGAGCAGATATGTTTCTCTTCCTTGGTTAGCACACATATTATTACCAATTTTGTAATATCCAAATTCAGCAACCCACTGGCCAATACAGCAAGGTTAGATAGTGAAGATGCGTCTCAAAATGTCTTCCATGCATGGAACACATGCCTCTTAGACAAGTCATCCTGCTTTGTCACGGAAAAAGGAGAGAAGACAGCGAGTCTGTTCTACCTGGAACAAGACTCACTTCACGTTTCTTTGTGCAATGAGGAAAGTAGTATCAATAAATGGAGAAAGGGTGTAACTCCCCTGGATGAATTGTCTAGCAGACTATAGACAGACAAAAAGGTTGACCCGACTTCTAAATGAAATTAGTTTTTACTACAAAAAGTAAGACTTGAAACTAGATAATGGCATCTTTTTTGCAGTTATAGAAGGAATAAGATACACATCTTCGGCTCCAATGACAAAGATTCTGAAATTTCTCAGTACTAGCCCCAGCAGCAAAAGATATTGCAATAAAGCTCAGCACACATAGCTTTCAACCCAGGACGAGCATAAGTTCCTTTTATCCTGTTATTACTTGGTTTTGGTTACAGTTTAAGATACAACAATGCTGCATGATGGAACATTTACTAGCTTAATCAATTACAATTTTTTGAGAAGAAAATGGACATGCAAATTCTAAATGAACTTCGTACAAGCAAAGATGATACCCCTAAAAGAAAGTAAACTGAATATATTAAAGAAAAAGTTTAGATAACAAACCTGATCAAGATCAGTGCACTCAACTCGTGTTTCATCACCATTGGCCACATCATCTTCAGCGTCTCCTCCGGGAACCACGAGTGGTGCGTCTTCATCCCATTCCTCTTCAACAAATGGGGCATACCGGTCCCCATTGGGCGGTCCTAGACCACTCTTTTGGAAGATTCTACAGAGCACAAATGCATCCTTTTTCCTCACAAAACAACAAAAAAGGAATTTCTCTTAAGATTTATAACTTTCATGCAAAGATTTGAAAGAAAATAATAAAAGCACTGAATGGAAAAGTAAAATCACATCCACACCTGTGAAACTCCAGCCCTTTCCAGTTCCAAATCACAAAGCCTATACTCATGCATTACCCAATTTGTTCTCTTGCCATCAGGAGCTCGCCCACTATGGAAAACAAGTGTTTCTTCATTCCTATAGTTTGGTTTTTATGGCGCACAGCTCTATCCTTCCCAGTTGCTTTCCAATATCCTTTTCCAGTGGCACGATTCAGCCGAGACCCATTGCCATACTTCCTATCCACAGGGCTGAAGAAGTACCATTCTAGATCTCTACTCTTCAGAGACGAATAGTCTTTTTAAAGGCAAAAACCACATCAGAAGACTATTAATTAGCATATCAGAACTTCACAGACAGAGCGAAAGAAGAACAACAATAGAAGGGAAAACCTATGATCCAATTGCAAGTGAAGAACTCATTCCATACATAAATGCAAATCAACGCTAAAAAACAAAGGGGAAAAAAAAGAAACTCTGCTTAAATCACTTATCACTAATTTTCATACATGCATAATCCGAGTATAAACATAGGCATCCATATCTATACCCATCTGTTAATTACTACAGTCTTTCCTAATTTCCTCTGAATTCTCACCTACATCCAGGTTATAAAAATCTCATCTTTACTTAATTCTTTTTAAATACCCCCCAAATCAAAAATCCATTTTCTTGAACTTCAATTCATAGCTTTTTACTCCATAGAGACTAAAATTGGAGTCTTCATTGCATACCAGTCTGAAATGAAATTATCAGTGATATTCACACACTACATCAGCAAATGAAAATTAAATTTACATTTACATAACAAGCTACACCAGCAAAACAATCAATCCAAAAAAAAAAAAAGCTACAACAGCAAAATCCAAGAAAAAATAAACAACCTAAAGTTCAAATAAACCAAAAAACAAAAACAAAGACTATACCTTTACAAAATAAAAACCACATCAATCAATCAAAAGACTAGCATCTCATGCAACAACAAAATCATAAAAAAAATTACAAATAAATCTATGTCAATTTCATTTAAGCATGTATTAAAGATTATATCTTTACATACCAGCAAGCTCCGAAGGCTCAGATTTGTACACATCAATTTCAGTAACAGCTTGAAACCGAAACGGCTTCCCACAAGCTTTCCTCCTCAAATAGTACCTCACCAACTCCTCATCCGTCGGATGAAACCTGAACCCAGGTGCGAGAGAAGTCGGCGGCGGCGCTCCCAACCCCGCCGGCGCCGCCGCCGTCCCAACAGCCGCCACCACCACCTCCTGTCCCAT